>CM019148.1:351445718-351472788 GCA_009733165.1 Naja naja
GGATGAACTTTCATTTCCTAAAAGTTCCATTTACAGAACCAAACTTGAATATAAAGCCTTGATCTGTAATGATCAAACTATTTTAGGTTCCGTCTTAGCCCAGTACTCTTCAATATCTTCATAAATGACTTAGATGAGGAATAGAAGGAACTACCAAATTTCCAGATGATACTAAGCTGGTAGGAACAGCTGATATCCTAGAAGAGAGGCTCATGACCCAGATGAGTCTTGAATACTGGGCCCTATCTAACAAAATGCAACTCAATGTAGAGAAAAGTAGTCCCACACTTAGGCAAGAAAAACCAAAGGTACACATATAGACTGGATGAAACCAGGCTTAATAGCAGTAATTGTGAGAGGGATCTTGGAGTTTTAGTGGACAACCAGCTAAATATGAGCCAGCAGTGTGCAGCAGCAGCCAAAAAAGCTAATGCAATCCTAAATTGCATTAATAGAGGGATACAATCAAGATCAAGTGAGGTACTAATACCACTCTATAAAGCCTGAGTAAGACCACACCTAGAATACTGCATCCAGTTTTGATCACCACACTATAAAAAAGATGCTGAGACTCTAGAAAAAGTGCAGAGAAGAGCAACCAGGATGATTAGGGGATTGGAGACTAAAACATATGAAGAATGGTTACAGGAACTGGGCATAGCTAGTCTAATGAAGAGAAGGACCAGGGGACACATGTTAGCAGTGTTCCAATATTTGAGGAGCTGCCACAGAGAGGAAGGGGTCAAGCTCTTTTCCAAAGCACCTGAAGGCCAGACAAGGAATAATGGGTGGAAACTGAACAAGGAGAGATTTAACCTGGAAATGATAAATTTTCTGACAGTGAGAACAATCAACCAATGGAACAGCTTGCATTATGAAGTTGTGGGAGCTTCATCACTTGAGACTTTCAAGAAGAGATTGGACTGCCATTTGTCAGAAATGGTGTAGGGTCTCCTGCTTAGGTGGGGGGTTGGACTAGATGGCCTACAAGGTCCCTTCCAACTCTGTTAATCTGATAATCTGTTCTTCCATACTGATCATTCATTTTCAATCCATATCAATCCATCCCAAACTCTTCCTCTTTTATCACACATACCATTTCTACTGCATTCAATTTACTTCTCTTGAGATCCAACTTTCACTTCCTTCAAATATAGTCATAACTAGTATGGTTTTCTTTTTAAAAGAAAATTATTGTATTGCCAGCTAATTTAGAATTTGCAGTTTGAATACTGAAGCAGGAGGACATTAAAAGAGGTGGCAGTATTGGCTGTTTCAGCACCACTGGCCCTTCATCCATCATCCATGGTGAACCCAAGTGACAGGGATAGTCTTTGGAATTTGCCTCACAAAAGGATTGCTTTCACTGGGCAAATTTTATAGTCCTCCAACCTCCCCCCACCCCCAGAGTTGCTTAGTTTAACATCAGCAAACAAGGGCTATACAGTATATTAATGAAGATTAAGTGTGTTTCAGGTAATGGATGCCTGCTAGGACAAAAGAGGAAAATAATTATCTAATTGGGGTTAGAGCTTGAAGTAGCTATTTCACAACAGGCAGGAGTAAATAGGAATGGCTCCTTTGTTTAAGCAGCTTCTCTTTCTGGTGTTAATTAAAAAATCTGAGTGAATCTATAAGACATGTGTCCTTATATACAGTCATGTTAGCTTCTTTTACAAACATTCATTTCTTGGAACAGGTCACTAGTAATCTGCATAAAAGTTCAGCAGTCATTTTCCTGCACTCTGATTCTGCTTCCTCTTCTAAGGTAGTGACTTGGTAGTTTCCATAGCTAGCATAGGTCTAGGACAGGGTGTCAAACCAGTGTTGTCATGGCAGCGTCATGTGATGTATCAGGGCATTTTCTCCCTTCGCTAAACCGGCCAGGGCTGGGGCCAGCAGCACATGACACATCCGGCCTGCAGGCTGCGAGTTTGACACCCCTGGTATAGGACAACTCACCATGTCCAACTTGCCATGCGATAACTCACTGCGGGACAAGAGTTACACTAAGATCGAAGAAATAGTGGAATAGACTTATTAAAGAAAAGATGCAAAAGGAGGGACAAAATGAAATGTGAATGACAAAAATTAAAAAGTTTTAAAAATTATTTTAAATGATTAAACTGTTGAATTGTTCTGTGGCGAGTTGTCCCATGGCAAGTTGGCTATGGCAAGCTGGCCGTAACAAATTGGCTGCGGTGAGTTGTCCTATTCAGGGCTAGCACATCATCTTCTTCTGGTATCATTAACCTCCAGCATGTGAGAAAAATGGGGCTCCTACCCCCTTCTGTCCTTCTGGTAAGTAAAAATGTAAACCTGAAATAATAACATTATTGTTATATTGTTGTATCCTGGCTATACAGCATGTAGAGATCAGATTGGAAATATAATTTCTTTATTGTGAATATGTAGGGTTGCAGTTTATAGAGATGCCCAATTTACAATATACAGCAGCTGACAAATAGATTAAAGAGATCCCCAGAGACCACAAGATGGCACTGATTTGCTATACTTCCACCAGGTTCTGAGTTTTACTGGAATAAAATAATTTACCAGGGAAATATATATAATCTCAAGAGTTTTAAATGAAAGAAATTATCCTCATGCACAACCTGGTATATTTTATTTTATTTTATTTATTTATATATATGAAAGTTAGGGATCACCTCTCTCACTCATACTCTGTGTATAAAAAACTGAAGCATATATGAACACTGAGATTCTGCCATCGTATAAAGAACAGAAGTGTCCACAGTAAAATAAATAAATAAATTTTAACATAGCTTCTGTCTATAACATTTATCTATTTTTAAAGGGAATCTGGATCCCAACACAAACTCTCCTTATTTCCTTGCAACTTCCTTGTTCCACAGATACTCTTCGACTTAGAACCTGTCGTAGTGACCTTTCGAGTTATGACAGATCCCGAAATAACCCAGTTTTGAAGTTCCAACATCTGCTTTCCACCTCCACATGTGGCTGCATTTTGGGTGCTCAGCAACTGACTCACATTTGTGGCCATTTACAGCACATGGTTGTCATGTGATTGCAATTCATGATGTTTTTGCTAGGAACCTGTGTTTACTTCTGGTTTCCAGCAAACAATTGCATTTGCTTAACCACAACAAATAAACAAACAAACAAACAAACAATAAATAAAATCTGTTCGGTCTTATGGTGACCCATTTTTCAACCAATATGGTTTATGACTGAAATTGTGGACTCAATTACAGTCATAAGTTGAGGACTACCTATATAGGGATTATTTCAGCAATATATTGGAGGTATTGGGAGATGATACAATAAGCATATAACATTTCATCTCCATTTCTCAAAAGGTCTGCCTTTGCCTTTTAAAAGAATGGTTCCTTTTCTCCATCTAGGTGTGGAGGGAATTTCCTGGGCTTATGTGCTAAAACCTATGGCTGTGGAAAAATGCATATTCAAATTAAATACTGTACAGCATTTAGACTGGCAGGGAGGCTGAGATATTGTGAATGCTGCCTGGGAAATTACAACAATTCCATTCTTGGTAAAGAGAAGCAAACTTCGTTTTTAACACCATACTTTTTTAAAAAAATTACATTTATATCCCGCCCTTCTCCGAAGACTCAGGGCGGCTTACAATTTTTGGGATACAACCCAATGTGCTCAGCAATAGCCTTCATTCCATTGTATATGCCTGCTTATTACTAAGTGGCATTTTTACAAAGTCAGCTTTTATCCCCCAACAATCTTGGGTCCTTAATTTACCTACCCCGAGAGGATGGAAGGCTGAGTCAACCTTGAGCCTGGTGGGATTCAAGCCTACACTAATTGCAGGCAGCTGGAACTAAGTGAATCTAAGTGCTAGGCATTTAACAGCCTGCACCACCAAGGCACTTTTCAGATACATATTCCTTGTTCCATTATACAATTTATTTAACGTGCAGGAAATCATTCAATTTCTCAGCTAACTTTTTCATACAAAATTGTATTTACATTCACGTCTTCAGCCAAGACATCTCCAATACCATCACATGCATTCCTTATACATTTAAGTAGCCAAATGGACATTATATAACTTTGTCATTGATTATGTACCATCAATAATTTTTTGAACCCTAATGACCTCATAGATAGATTTTCTCCACAACATGTTACCCTTATTTTGTTCTTTCAAGTTTCCAACAAGGCACACATCACCACTGTAACTAAGTTCATCTTCTTCTTGCCTTTCCTTCCACCTTTCCCAGTGTTTTCCCCAGAGAGTTGGGTCTTCACAGAATGCATCCATAATAGTATATTAATTTGAACCTGCTCATATGTGTCTCAAATGAAAACTCTGGGTTGATTTGTTCAATGATGTGTCCATTTGTTTTCTTGGTTGCCCACAGTGTTCTCAGGAGTCTTCTCCAACACCAAAGTTTAACGACATTAATACTCTTCCTATCCTACTTCTTTAAAGTTCAACTTTAACTTCCATAGAATGCCACAAGAAATACCATCCTTGCAATATCGCAATGTTTGTGGTTGAACTACTTGCTAAGAATTCCATTTAGAGATGTTATGTCCAATATCTATTCTTATTGCATTCAGCAACAAAATTTCAACTCCATCTTAATCAAAAGAATTCAAGCCTATTTACTAATATTTTATATTTTATTTAAATCAACAAAGATGCACTTACAGTAGGTTTCTCACTTTTGTGCATTTCTCAGTGACCTGATGATGAGCAAAAGTTTGTTCCATACACTTTCTGCCTTTGAGCCAGCAGAAAAAGAACACCAGCATAAGTTGGTTTGTCCTATTTTGACCTTCAACAATTATTATTATTATTATTTATTCGACTTGTATGCCGCCCTACTCCCTAAGGACTCAGGGCGGCGAACATTAAAACAAAACAAATTTACAATAAAAAACAATTAAATAAAAAAAGCCGAATACATTAAAACAATAAGAAAATTAAAACCTTCGCCCCACCCCGGTCATTCCAGGCGGCCTGTTGAAACAACCAGGTCTTCAGGTCTCGGCAGAAGGAGCCAAGGTCAGGGGCCAAACGGAGATCCACGGAGAGCTGATTCCAGAGGGCAGGCGCTCCCACGGAGAAGGCCCTAGCCCTGGGAACCGCCAGCCGACAATGCCTGACTGACGGTATCCCAAGGAGGCCCCTCCTATGAGAATGAACAGGGTGATCGGTAAGTGATGCTGGCAGGAGGCGTTCCCGCAAGTACCCTGGACCCAAGCCATTTAGGGCTTTATAAGTTGTTACTAGCACCTTGAAGGCGACCCGGGAGACAACCGGCAACCAATGCAAGCCACACAGGAGAGGTGTAACATGGGAGTATCGGGATACTCCCATCACAGCCCGCGCGGCCACATTCTGCACCAGCTGTAACCTCCGGGTCATCCGCAAGGGCAGCCCCATGTAAAGAGCATTGCAGTAGTCGATTCTGGAGGTGACGAGCGCATAAGTAACCATTTGAAGGGAATCTTGGTCCAAATAAGGGCGGAGCTGGTGAACCAGCCGAACCTGGGCAAAAGCCCCCCTGGCCACAGCTCCCACATGCTCCTCCAAACTGAGCTGTGAATCCAGGAGGACGCCCAGATTCCTCACCCTATCCACGGGGGGCAACACCTCTCCCCCCATGACCAAAGGTGGTACATCCAATAAAGACCGAGATGCGGTAAGAACAGCCACTCAGTCTTGGTGGGGTTGAGCTGGAGCCTATTATTCCCCATCCAGACCCATACTGCCTCCAGGCACTGGGACATCATGGAGAGAGCATCACTGATCTGGCCTGGGGTGGAGATATAAAGCTGGGTATCATCAGCATACTGATGATACCTCACTCCAAAACCTCAGATGATCTCGCCCAGCGGTTTCATGTAGATATTAAACAGAAGGGGCGAGAGGACAGACCCCTGAGGCACCCCACAAGTGAGGGGCCTCAGAGCCGACCTCTGCCCCCCTGCCAACACTGACTGCGAGCGGCCCGAGAGGAAGGAGGAGAACCACCATAGAACGGTGCCCCCCAATCCTCGGAGCCACTGCAGAAGGATACCATGGTCGATGGTATCGAAAGCCGCTGAGAGATCCAACAGGACTAGGGCAGAGGAAAAACCCGTGTCCCGAGCCCTCCAGTGCAACCAATGCTGTCTCCATGCTGTGTCCGTCCCTGAACAATGCTTTTTCGTAAGTTAGAGAAGTTATAGACTAGGTCACTAACCTTAAGTGTACTTGTTTTATTCTCAGTAGTCTTTACAGGAGTGTCCATAAGGTAGGAAACAGTCCAAAAAGTTGTGACACACATAAGAAACAGCAGAGCTACTACTATACTGTTGAAGCTGCCATCTTGATATTTTTAATAATACCCTGAGATCTACCCTAGGTTCCTGCAAAGATTAAGAAAGAATCATTCAGACTGTTTTAGTACATTTGGGGTACTATGCCACAATCACAACGAAAGCTTTGTTTTACTGTAATCCACAATTTAAATCCCCCACCCTACTCTCTACTGTAGTGATGGCCACAGAATCAGACAAGCCACCTGATAGACTCTGAATTGATCCGCAAGGACCTGCATGACCTTGTAAAAAAGCAGAAAGGTATGAGCAATCTTATACCTTGGGGAATGATGTTCGAAAGGGATGGAGTCACCATAGAGAAGGCTCTTTCCAAGGTCCCACAAGATGTAGTTCCTTCATAGCTGGGATCTGCAACATGTCCTGCCTAACTAGGAAGCATACATGGCATGATGGCACAGACTTGGAAAAATAGCAACACTAAACCAATTCCCATAAAATGCATTCACTGAATGAATTTCAATCAATGAATCTCTCCATCTCACTTCTGCATTGGATTGCATCATCTAGCATTCGTAGCAGAGAATTCTGCAGGTTTTAATCCAACACATCTGGGAGGGAACTAAACTGGAAAAGATGATCTAGTGCAAAACTGCAGCATATTTAACCATTACGTGTTGCCATTTATACTTTGATCTATCATGAATAAGTTTCTGATTTAGACCTAGCAACAGTACTTCGTTATATATATGTTCAGGGATTTTTGGTTTGCTCCAGTTATAGACATTAAATCATAATCTAATCATTGCCATAAGCAATCACATCAAAAATAGAACACAAATCCAAATATAAACATCATAAGAACCCATTAAAGAGTTAATATTAAATTCCTGATAGTTATTACTATCTATTACTATGATAGTTATTCTCTCATTGGCAACCGAAATAGGCAGGAAATAATGTTCTCAGATTTGCTATCAAATAAGCTCCACAAAAAGGTCTGGAGGCTGCATGGAGTCCATGAGCTGCAGCTTATTGATATTGTTTTAGTTTAGCTTTTAAATGAATGCAAAATGGAACATGATCATGATTGTTAACACAATTGAGGGTAATTTCAGGGAGTTCTCTTCATTGACAGTTCTACTTGGAGCTCTCTATTAAGAGCTCCTAAAGAAACTACAGTTCCCTAAAATTCTAGAAATTATCATTTCAAGATACCCAAACAGTCTCAGTCTAAACATGATTAGAAAATATGAAGACAAGATTTTAGGGCTGCACAAACCGCAGGTGAACTTCAGGTAGAATTTTCTTCCTGAAAGAAGGACAATAACACAGTCAGCAATGGTGGACCTGAAGCTGGAGCATATGCTAGTCTGTAGTGTGTTTGCTTCTCTTAGCATCTCTCTTATTTTTTTCCAGCAGCCTCTCCCCAACAAACACTTTTCTTCCAGGAGTCATTTAAAAACTCAGCACATCAGGACAGTCATAACAAATATACTTATGTCCATTAACAATTGCCAAGAGTGAGGCAGAGGAATAGGGCAGATCTATCAATTACCCTGGTGGAAAGCAAACCTGCTTTCTGTGATAACAGCCTTCTCCTTTAGTCTGTCACCGGGGACTGCAAAAACATCTCTTCTCCTGAAAAGGTTTAACCTGCTTTCCCCCACTGGTAGAAAGCTGCCTGCAGGCCTCCAGGGATGCTGCTATTGCAAAAAGCTGTTGCAAAGAGCTTGCTGGAGATGGAAGAAAATGGTTTTTCGATAGGAGCTAGGTGTTGTTGTTTTGCACTTCCCTATTGATGTGGCCCTCATTGTCAGCACAATTTGGACATACATATCCACATATCGGGCGTTCTCCACAAACCCTATTCAAGTAGTACAGATGGGTGTGTAACTGATAAAGAGGGAGCAGGTTCTTCCCCCTCTAGATCATGCAGGTGATGTCATTGAAGACCTGGTACAGCATGATTGGTGCAGCACGATTGTCTGCAGCAGTGACTCTTTGCAGAGGACAATCCACTGTCAGTTAGTCCACGTGTGTGGGGGGGCATGGTAGCCTAGTGGTGAAGATACTCACCTCCCACTTGGAAGATTGAGATTCAATCTTAGGTGGCAGCAGGTATTTCTCTCTTTCTTTCTTTCTTTCTTTCTTTCTTTCTTTCTTTCTTTCTTTCTTTCCTTCCTTCCTTCCTTCCTTCCTTCCTTCCTTCCTTCCTTCTTTCCTTCTTTCTTTCTTTCTTTCTTTCTTTCTTTCTTTCTTTCTTTCTTTCTTTCTTCTTTATTGGCCAAGTGTGATTGGACACACAAGGAATTTGTCTTTGGTGCATATGCTCTCAGTGTACATAAGAAAAAATAAAATACATTCATCAAGAATCAAAAAATACAACACTTAGTGATAGTCATAGGTTACTAATAAGCAATCAAATCACACTTGGAAAAAAAATAAAACAATATAGTCATAAGTGGGAAGAGATAGGTAATAGGAAGGATAACAGTAATACATGTTATGTATGTAGGTTTGAATGTCATTGGTTTAGTTTGAATTGTTCTTGTAAAATGTCGAATAAGATTGGTTTAAAAAGTGCGGGAAAACCCTGCACTCTGATTGGCTGGCAATTACGGCTGCTGGCTATAAGAAGCAGCCGTAGCCCAGCCAAGTCGGGTCCTTTCAAGCTGTAGTCACTGAATAAACTCTTCACTGAAGCTCTTCGCGTTTGACTCTTCATGCAAACTTACATTCACTTGGCAGGGGTACAGTCATTGCCAAATTGGATCTGGCCCAGGCATATCAACAACTAACAGTTGATGATGCCACTGCAGAGGCCCAAACCATTGTGACTCATAGAGGTGCTTTCAAATGTAAAAGCTTACAATTTGGAGTAAGCGTGGCACCAGGCATCTTTCAAAGCCTTATGGAAAGAATGCTCCAAGGACTGCCAGGGGTAGTGCCTTACTTTGATGATGTGTTAATCTCTGCTGAAAATGACACTCAGTTACAAGAAAGACTCAGAGAAGTCCTTACCAGATTCAGGAAAGCGGGGTTAAAAGTCAAGGAAGAAAAATGCACTCTTAAAACTGACAAGGTTGAGTTCCTGGGTTACATGATTGACAAGCATGGCATCCACCCTACAGATGCCAAGGTTCAAGCAATCAAAGAAGCCCCTAGACCTAAATGCAAAACAGATTTGCAAGCTTTCCTTGGACTCATTAACTTTTATCACATGTTCCTACCTCAGAAGGCAACCATTGCTGAACCATTGCACAGATTACTTGATAAAAGTCTGTTTGGGTCTGGGGCAGGAAGGAACAATCAGCATTTAACAGTATTAAAAGACTAATCACGTCTGATGCTGTACTGATACAGTTCTCTGAGAATTTGCCTGTTGTACTGACTTGTGATGCATCCCCTTTGGAGTGGGGGTGGGGTTTGAGCCACAGGCTTCCCAGTGGGAGAGAAGCCCCTATTGCATTTTACTCTCGACTTTGACCAAAGCAGAGAGGAATTACAGCCAATTGGACAAGGAGGCATTGGCAATTGTTGCAGCTGTTAAGAAATTTCATGAATATCTGTATGGGAGAACATTTACCATTGTTACAGATCACAAACCTTTGTTAGGCATTGTGGCAGGAGACAAACCTACCTACTATCCTGTCACCAAGAATGCTGAGGTGGACTGAATTTCTTGCAGCCTATTCATACAAACTGATTCACAGGCCTGGCAAGGACATTGGACATGCTGACGCACTGAGTCGTTGCCCACTGCCTTGCCACAAGGCGGACTTTGAACTGGAAACACACACTTTTTCCTAGAGACTGTTGCTAAGCTTCCAGTTCATGCTGCTGAAATTGCCAGAGAGACTGCCAAAGACACTGTGTTGGCTCCTGTTATAGGCTGGATTAAGAAAGGTTGGCCTCTTCAAGATCTACCTCACCTTGCCCAACCTTTTAAGTCCAGGCAAACTGAATTATCTGTATTAAGAGGATGTATTTTGTGGGGTAACAGGGTGGTTATTCCTGCAAAACTGCAAAGAGAGGTTTTGGAAATGTTACATGAGGGTCATCCTGGTATTGTAAGGATGAAGGGATTGGCCAGGAGTTATGTATGGTGGCCAGGTATTGACAAAATGGTTGAAAACTGGGTTGCATCTTGTCCCAACTGTCAGGTAGTCAGGCCTGCCCCACCTCTTGCCCCCACACAGGAATGGGAATGTCCTAGGGGCCCATGGTCCAGGATTCACATTGATTTTGCTGGCCCTACCAGAGGGCACACTTTCCTTATTATAGTAGATGCATATTCCAAATGGCTAGAGGTAATCCCCATGGCATCCACCACAACTGATGCTGTCATCAAGCAGCTCAAAAAACTTTTTGTAACCCATGGGTTACCTGATGTTCTTGTCTCTGACAATGGCCCTCAATTTACATCCAACCTTTTGAATCCTATCTAGCACAACAGGGTATCAGACATGCCCGTACTGCCCCTGGGCACCCTTCGGCTAACGGCCGGACTGAACGCATGGTACATTTTACCAAGGAGAAGCTTCAGCAACTGGGTCCTGGGGACATCACTGAGAAAGTTGAAAAACTTCTCAGTGTTCAGCACATCACTCCTAACCCATCTAATAACTTATCCCCAGCAGAGTTGTTGATGGGTAGGAAACTTAGGTCTTCCCTTGACTGCCTTCATTCCACTTACGCACCCAACGCACCACTAGATTCCACTTCCAAAGTTCACACATTCAGTGTGGGTGATTCTGTTTATGCTAAGAACCTTATAGGTGAACCTTTGTGGATTCCTGCTGAGATAACTCAGATCACAGGCCCTCTTTCTTACAGGGTGCAAACAGAGGATGGACTCCTCTGGAGCAGGCACATTGATCAACTTAGATCCAGGTTCTCTCAGGAACATCGCACTTGTTCCTCTCTAGTTCCCTCACCTGATGTCAATTCTAGGGGAAGGGGAGGAACAGGAGGAAAATCAGCAAGCAAGAATCAACCCCATGTGTAACAAGCCATTATGACAGGAACCATTCCAAAACCTGTCACAATGCCAAAATCCATCCTTAGAAGTGGAAGATTGTACATCACTACCTGACTTGGGTGCTGACATTGGGCTGGAGATGGGTTGGGAGGAGAGACCAGATTCTAACAATCAAACAGGGTCTCCTTTCACAGGAAGTCCCAGTGGGGAAATGTCAGCAGACACATTTCCTCTCTCACTGGGTGAGAATGTTAAAACTTCTGAACCACGAAGGTCTCAATGTACACGCAAGACGTGTTAAAACTTCTGAACCACAAAGGTCTCAACGTACACACCTATTTAAAAGAATACATTAGATAGGTTGGGGTTTGGTATGGACTGAACCTAGTGGGGAGGGGTGTTATGTATGTAGGTTTGAATGTCATTGGTTTAGTTTGAATTGTTCTTGTAAAATGTCAAATAAGATTGGTTTAAAAAGTGCGGGAAAACCCTGCACTCTGATTGGCTGGCAACTATGGCTGCTGGCTATAAGAAGGCCAAGTCGGGTCCTTTCCAGCTGTAGTCACTGAATAAACTCTTCACTGAAGCTCTTCGCGTCTGACTCTTCATGCAAACTTAACAATACAGTTTTACTAAGTAGTTTGACAGCCTTGTGGGAATTAGTTGTTTAGCAGAGTGATGGCATTCAGGAAAATATTGTCCCTGTGTCTAGTTGTTCTGGTGTGCAGTGCTCTATAGGGTCATTTTGAGGGTAGGAGTTGAAACAATTTATGTCCAGGATGTGAGGAGTCTGTAGATATTTTCCCAGCCCTCTTTTGACTCATGCAGTATACTGGTCCTCAATGGAAGGCAGATTGGTAGCAATTGTTTTTTTTTCTGCATTTCTAATTATCTGTTGAAGTCTGCATCTGTCTTGTTTACTTGGAGAGCCAAACCAGACAGTTATAGAAGTGCAGATGACAGACTCAATAATTCCTCTGTAGAAATAAATCAGCAGCTCTTTTAGGGTGCAAAGAAAAAAATATCTGTTGTGAACATCATGTGGCATCAGGAACGGCATTCAGCCAGTAAACTCTCAGCTTCATCCAGTCACCCTGACTCTATCCCAAAATTAAGGGATTATAGAGTCATAAAAAGGGAGTTTTATATATCTATCCATCTATCATATCTATCTATCTATCTATCTATCTATCTATCTATCTATCTATCTATCTATCTATCTAATGTAGACACTGGCCATCTCACTAAATGACTCTTCTTTATTTTACAAATAAACTGCCTCTGTTCATTCTCAATTTCTCCAGCCTCCTATCATTATAATTGATTTCTCATGTTGGAGGGGGCAGTCACCCCAGACATGTTTATTGAGCTGAAGTCATCAAAATTACACATTTCCTTGGCATTATCTGTTCATTAAGAGATGTAGAATAAAGATGGAAGTGTTGAATCTTCCCAACTGTGCCAAATATAGGAGAAAGAAAGCTGCATGCATTCAGGAAACATGCCAAACATATCACACTAAGCCACAAAACAAGATGCAAAATTATCAGGCTTTGCAGCTACTATGGATAACTGACATAGTTGGGCTTGTTATATGAATGCAATCATTCAATATATTACAGTTTTCCCTATATAGTTGCTGCTTTTTAAAACTATTCCTACCACAGGTAGACCTCAATTTATGATTGGTTGTTTAGTGACTGTTCAAAGTAACAATACCCTTAGAAAAGGTCCTTTAAGGCCTGTAAAACACTTCTGGCCATCACAAAACATTGTATCTCACTATCATCCTCTGTTACATGATCATGGTCTGAGTACATGGTAATTTGTTAACATTTATGATCACTTGCCAAGTACCTCCCAATCATGTGATCACCATATTCAACTTCCTCTGCTGGCTTCCCCAGAAAGTCAATGTGGAAGCCAACAGGGAAAGTTGCAAGCTGCTATCCTCTGCCAAAAGGACTCCTTCTCATCTCTG
Source organism: Naja naja (assembly GCA_009733165.1). NCBI lineage: Eukaryota > Metazoa > Chordata > Lepidosauria > Squamata > Elapidae > Naja > Naja naja. Next base: position 351,458,972 of record CM019148.1, read on the forward strand.
GAGGCTGACTGAAAGAGTGCCTACCAAGGAAGCTGAATTCCTCCAGTGGGGAAGAGAATCCATTCATCTTGATACTTTGAGCTCCATTTCTGCACCCTGCCAAAGGAGTTCTCTTCTGCTCATGGAGGAGACATGACATCCTTCACCAGGAGCAGAAATGGAGTCCAGATCCTGAAGACATGAGCTCCGTTCCATCACCCTGCTTAAGGCAGTCCCTTCTGTGCATGGAGGGAACTGGCATCTTTCAGACGGCAGCTCTTTCTAGCCCCTAGAAACAAGAAGGAACTGAAATCCAAGCAGAGACTAGAGCAGCAGTATAATTTAAGGTGCATGGGATGCCTCAGAGCCATAAGGGAGGCCCTGGGAGGTCCACTGCAGGCCATATGTGAATCTCTCTCTCTCTGACTCTTATGGGTAAAAATTCTCCTTGGACTTCAGCAGGGAGGGTTTTCAGCTCCTGAACAGAGCCTCTCAAGGTCTCTTCCTCCCCCAAGGCATTCCTTGCTCCTCATCTGGGACTCAGTTTCTTTAATGACCTGTATGATTATTTAACAACCGCAACCAGGAGTGCTGAGATTGCAGTCATTGAGTGAAGCAGTCAAGTAGGCAATCAGGTGAGATAGCAGCTAAAGTGAATATGTTATTGGCGTGAACACTAGGGCTTAATGCCCCATCAATCATTAAGTTCCCGACATAGTCATCAACCTGTAACAGGCCTGTTCTGCAACTAAGAATAGAGTCATTTCTAAGTCATAGCTAAGAGCAGAGTAATCTCTAGGTACATGATTTAAACTCCTAAGAGAGAAAAATAGAAATGCATTTAAAATTCATCTTCTATTCACCATTTAAAATAACTGTGGTACAAGTTAAACCTTGAAACTAGAATAAGCTTTGCTAGGCTAAAAGCAAAGCTGGGGAATCCTTTGTAACAGCAAATGATTGGTTGGGTCTACACATTGTGGTTTGTAACCTGTTTGAGTGAATGGATTTGTGTGATAAACTCAAGCAACTATGATTTATTCAGCAAGCCAGGGTTAAGTTTGATGTGAAAATAAAATCTCTCTCTCTCTCTCTCTCCCTCTCTCCCTCTCTCCCTCTCCCTCCCTCCCTCCCTTCCTCTCTCTTTCTCTGTCTGTGTCTGTGTGTAATGTATGCATGTATGTATATATGGACGTTGCTAATTATAAAAAATGATTTTGAGACTAGGATAGATTTTTGTTCTCTTTTCTATTGAAAATTAATATTTTATTCACATTTCACAGGCAATCCTAACATGTAACGCTTGCTTTGGATGATGCCAAACTATGAATCTATGAACCCAGCTCTGTTGTTAAGTGAGAATGACCCAGACAAACCCTGACAGCTGAGGGGTTACATCTTGTTCTTGGCTGGAGATCTCTACATTACATTCTCCATTTTCTTTGTCAATCTACCTCTCAAGTAGAAATTTTTTGTGTGAGATCATTACCTAATGCATAGGAGGGAGAACATCTCTCTATTTTAATTTCAAAAATGTTTCTTGCCTTTTCCCTAGCCAGCTTAGCTCAAGCTCAAGATAACAAAACAATGAACATATTGCTTCTTCTTCATTTCATGCAATTTTGAGCATTGTCAAGAAATCAAATGATTTCCCTTTCGCACCCTGCTATTCCCACATCGCTAAGGAAAGAGCTGTGTGCCTGGCAGAACAAAATCTCTGAAGGATTTTTTCCCAGAAAAGACAGCAACTGCCAGAGATTTCCAAAGAAACTGCAGCAAAAGTCTGATTGTGTTGGGGTACCCAAAGTGTGGAGGTTTTACATTCATGCAGGAGAGATCCATGCAAGAGCAATGGTGGCACAGTGGTTGAAATGCAGTATTGCAGGCTAATTCTGCTGACTGCCAGCAGTTCGATTCTCAGTGGCTCAAGGTTGACTCAGCCTTCCATCCTTTTGAGTCAGTAGCATGAGGACCCAGATGGTTGGGGGCAATATGCTGACTCTGTAAACCACTTAGAGAGGGCTGTAAAGCACTGTGAAGTGGGGTATAAGTCTAAGTTCTACCCATAACATTTTGAAGAGGTAATAGAGTAGATTGTTATTTGTCCTTTTTCAGAATTCCATATCTTAAAATTGATTGCAAGTTCAGGGCTCATGAAAGGGAAGCCAGTGGGTTGTAAGTGTTTGCTTGAGCAGATCTAGGAGAAAGTCAAACTATGTTAAGAACACAACAATAAAATTCTAGCCCCATTCTCCCCCTCTCTCTTGTGAAGCCCAAAACTGAGGATGGAGTCAGAATGAAAGAGGGAAGAAAACGAAGGGCAGGAGATTTAGAGGGAGAAATAGTCTCTGGGAGGAAAACTTAAAAGGAAACCTGACACTGTGTGAACACCTGGAATGTGTTATAAATACTTGTTGAAAATTGCCTTACTGTAAATAGTTTTTTTAAATCATGAAAGCCTCCACTATCTTGTTTTCTGTGTCAACTGATATCCTTGCAGAACACAATACACCTCCAGTTTGAAAAGAGGTCCACCACACAGAGCAGATAAATGTAAATTCTGTATCTGGAATAGTGTTTTCTGATTATGTATTGTTGGGAAGCACCCAAAAGGTTACAGGCTTTGCCTGTGGACTTTAAAAAAATTAATGAAATGTACACTACTGTCAGAATTTTATAACTCCTTATGTAGGGTGAAGGGAAGACCGGAGGAAAAAGATTTATGAATGATATGGTATGCTTTTCTGAAGGTAGCTGAGAAAGGCACGCAATCCCAGTGACTGCTGTCTTCTGATTATATAATTGGCAATTTGTATCCTGACTATGATGAAGTAATTCTTATGGAAACTGAGTATGTACATACAATACATACAAGTAAGTAAATACAATATTTTGGTCACCATGACAAAGATGTTGAGATTCTAGAAAGAGTGCCGAGAAGAGCAACAAATATGATTAAGGTCCTAGAGGCTAACTCATACAATGAATTGGGTATATCTAGTTTAACAAAGAGAAGGACAATTTGTGACATGATAGCAGTCTTTTAATATTTGAGGGCCTATCATAGAGAAGAGCGGGTTGACTATTCTCTAAAGCACATGAGGGCAGGACAAGGAGGAACGAATGGAAACTTATCAAAGGCAGATCCAAACTAGAGTTAAGGAGAAAATTCCTGTCAGTGAGAACAATTAATCAGTGCTTTCAGAAGTTGTGGACACTCCCATCACTGGAGGTTATAAGAAGAGTCACTTGTCCAGAATAAGATAAGATATTCTGCTTGAGCAGGGGTTGGACTAGAACAGGGGCATCGAACTCAAGGCCCAGGGGTTAGATCTGGCCCATGGGATGCTTAGATCTGGCCTGAAGGGTCACCCTGGAAACAGCAAAAGACTGGCACAGTGCTTATCCCAGCAAAACAGAGCTCAGAAGGGCTGCATGTGGCCCTCTTGAGCACTGTTTTCACTGGAAGAGGGTTGCAGGAAGCATCGCAGCCAAAATGGAGCTCAGGAGCCCATTTTTGCTCGTAGAGTGCTTGGGCCACCACAGGTGCCCCCAACACGAGCAATGTTGAGCTGGCCATGCCCACCCTGGCCACCCACAGCCCCAGCCCTCAAGGTCAAACACAACCTTGATGCAGCCCTCAACAAAATTGAGTTTGACACCCCTGGACTAGAAGACGTCTAAGGACTCTTCCAAATATGTTATTCTATATTCTGTATTCTAATCACATGTGCTGACTGAAACTAACTGGCTGAAAAGATATAAGCCTTAGAAAAATGGTACCTGAATAAACATTGATTAAAAAACTGAGTTTTATCACAGTTCAAACCAATTTCATGTGTATATAAAGTCAGATTATATATATATTGGTTTGTTTATTATCTTAACATAAAACCAATCTTATTGGCTTATTTCTTTGAATGCTGCTACTACTAAACATAATTTTCTTTCTGGAGGTTATGGTGAGGTGAGTTCATAGTGAAGGAGAAAATACTTTCATGATGAAATATTTGTCAACGCTCTTGCAATTATCTGTGAGGTACTATTTTTCCATATGTAGCTCATAATAATCCAGACATGAATAGAAAACGTATCAGTGATACATAGGTTGTCTTTTGAATTCTGTTTCTTGAAAGACCATTCTGGTACTTGAGCAGCTATCACAGAAATGAGAGGTTAACTTAATTTCAAAATACCTGAGGGCAGGACAAGAAGCAACTGGGGGGAGGGAGACAGGGGGCAGGGGAAGCTTGTTAAAGAGAGGTTCTACCTGGAACTAAGGAGAAATTTTCCGATAGTGAGACCAGTTAATCAATGGAATAGCTTGCCTCCCAGACTTATGGGTGTTCCATCACTGGAAGTTTTCAAGAAAAGATAGGACATTCATTTGTCTGGGTTGGTATAAGGATTCCTACCTGGCAAGAGGGCTGGACTAGAAGACCTTCAAGATCCCTTCCAACCCCATGAATCTGTGATTCTAGAATCTTTCCGTCCTATCTTTTTTGTCTCAAAGAATCTTCCAGGATCTGGTTCAATCAAGGTGACTTAGAAGAATAAAAAACCTACCATACAGTGTCTTGATACAATCAGCAAGCTTTCTCAAAGAAATACAGAGAACATTGTTTATAGATTTAATTAAATGCTGCATATGAAAGTTTTATTTTTGTTTATTTGAGCTATTTACAACCTTCCTTTCCTCTGAATGTTCAAAGCAGTTTCCATAAGGATCCCCATTCATTTTATACACACAATGCTATTGGCATGAGATGGGTGAGAATGACTGGTTCCAATTTATCTAGTCTATTTTCTTGATGGAGGATAAACTTGAACCTGGGTCTATTCAGCCATTGTCCGATACTTTAACCATGACACCAGACTAGCTCTCAAAACTTGCTAATCTGATTTGTGCCCAGGACCCTGCTAATGTGTTCACATAAATATATTTAGCTTTAAATATTTTATCATGCTGAGCCATCAAATATTAATGAGGTAACCCAAAATGGGAATGAACACAGAGGAGTCTTTTTCTGTCAGAACTTTACAGGCAATTAAAGGAAAGAGGGAAAGCAAGAAGAGGACAATCATATAAATCTTTATCTCCAGCTAGTAGGACTCCATCTTCAGCAACAACAACACTTGTCTCTGGTCACAAATTAAATGAAATGCTTCCCAACAATTGTGGCTTTAATGCTATTCTCTGTTGTGTGACATGTTTAAGGACATTTTTATTTATTGAACAATTCAATGGATGTAGTAAATAGCAGGGCTCATCCTTTGAATACCAGACCACCAGTTCTCCAAGAGACAAATAGAACTATTAAAGATGAACATTCTACATGATTCTGAAGCCAGAGCTATGAGCTTTGGGTCTCAGCTAGAAGGTGACACTGTCATTGTCAAAGGGATTGGAGGTTAAAACATATATACCGTGTTTCCCCGAAAATAAGACCTACCCTGAAAATAAGACCTACCCCAAAAATAAGACCTACCCCGAAAATAAGACCTAGTGTGTTTTTGGGAGCCAAAAAAAATATAAGACAGTGCCTTATTTTTGGGGAAACACAGTAGAACAATTGCAGGAATTGGGTATGTCTAGTTTAATGAAAAGAGAGACTAGAAATGACATGATAGCATATATTTGAGGGTCTGCCACAAAGAAGAGGGAGCCTTTTTCTCTAAAGCACCCAAAGGCAGAAAAGAAGCAATGGATGGAAACTAATCAAGGAAATCAACAACCTAGAACCAAGGACAAATTTCCTGACAATGAGAACCATTAATCAGTGGAATGACTTGCCTCCAGAAATTATGGATGCTCTACCACTGGAGGCTTTTAAGAAGAAATTGGACAACAAATTATCTGAAATGTATAGGGTTTTCTGCTTGAGCAAAGGGTTGGACTAGAAGACCTCCAAGGTCCCTTCCAACTTTGTTATTCTGTTATTCCCTTATTCCAGGATTCACCATGAATTGGCCAATTCAGCTAAAGTTATTGGTCCCTTTCACAAATGTGTTGGGACTACTGCTCCCAAATTCCGACGTTCCAGCATTTTGGGAACATTATAACCCTAACATACGTGGAAAGCATCAGAGTGAGAAGACAAGTTTCCCAGATATTAATCCTTAAGGCAATAGATTCTGTTCTTTACTTAAGTTGTCATGCTTCCCCCCCTCCCATTCTCAAGATTCAAAGCTAGGAGATATTTTGAGTAATTAAATAAAAGATGGAGAAAAATAGTTTGAATCTGCATTCTGCAACATTCTCTTCTATAAATCCATGGTGGTGCAGGGGCTTGGCCTGACACAACTGATTTCTGAGCTGCTTTGGTATAATGGTTAGGGTATTAGTCTAAGACTCAGAAAGCCTCAGGTCAAGTTCACAAGTCATGAAAATGGATACAATTTAAATACTAATAATAATATCCCAGGAGTTCGATTCTCACCGGCTCCAGATTGACTCAGCCTTCCATTCTTCCAAGGTTGGTAAAATGAGGACCCAGATTGTTAGCAATAATATGCTTACCCTGTAAACTGCTTAGAGAGGGTTGTAAAGCACTGAGAAGGGTTATATAAGTCTATTGCAATAATGTACAAAATGCATAATATCACTGATAAAATACATCTGTAAAACATAGCTGCATACTGGACTGTTCAAATATATGTATGTTTGGAGTATGAGCACAAAAATATATGCAAAATTTAGTATGACTCCTTAAAATGTCCCAAGAGCAAAACAGAATATCGACAGAGTCACAAAACTGAGAAATGGAAATAAACTGAAAGGGGTTCATTTTTTAGAAATGAGAACCTAGAAGAAGCTGAAATATTCACACTGGCCAATCCTTTTAGGGGGAGAAAGTGCTAATGACTCTCTCATAACTGTTCCTTCCCAGTAATTCCTCTGTTTATCTGATGGGGATGTCCAGTTGCTTTAAAACAGAAGAAGAGGACTGATGAGTTAAAAAAAAGGATTTGGGACAGCATTCAGTCTATTTTATCACTACTTGTTGGCTAAGGAAGGTTTTTCATAATTACTTCACCATAAAATTTCAATTCATGTATGTATTAAATTAGATTTAACTATATTTTCCTTTCTCTTTTACTAGCTCATGTTTTTAAACTATTTTGCTGACTAGTTCGAAATCTTTTTCCAGAGACATTTCTCTCCCCTCCCCTCATAAAACAATAAAGCAGCAATACTTTGATGTGACAGATGATTTTCTCTTTTTTGTATATTAATTGTGACATGCATAAAATGGCAGAACCTGTGTTGCAATTGCACAGCACTGCTTTTGTCATTTTAAAGTCCTGGATATTCTGGATATCTTTGTCCTTTTTTAAGCTTTGCATAATTATGCTTGTCATCCAACAGAATGGCATGAGGGTTAGATCCAGGGGTGGGATTCTACAGGTTCGCACCTATTCGCTAGAACCAGTTGTTAACATTCTAAGCAGTTCAGAGAACCGGTTGTTAGAAGAAATTACTGGCCTAATCCTGTAAGGAAGGCAGGAAGGAAACATTCTGGTGTTGCTTACAGAAACTGCCTCTCTGTTAACCCTTATTATATTCTTGGCAGGACTAGACTTCCTGTCTCAGGAACTTCTCTGGAGTTTTCCCCCCCTTCCTTTGCTAGTATTTTGCTTGTGTGGAGTGACCATTCAAAGTTACAATGGCACTGAAAAAAGTGATTTATGACCATTTTTCACACTTATGACTGTTGCAGCATCCCCACAATCATGAGAGGCCAGGCGAGGATATGCGTGCCTCGATGTGTGATATGATATTGAGTTGGCCACCCAGCCAATAACATGACCACCAAGCCATGTCCACCCAGTCACATGACTACCAAGCCATGCCCACCACCTAAGCCACGCCCACAGAACCGGTTGTTAAAATTTTTGAATCCCACCCCTGGTTAGATCCATCCTTCCATCCATTCATCCATTCAGCCATCCATCCACCCACCCATCCACCCTTTCATCCATTTGCCTTATATACATTTCTTTATTTGTTTGTTTGTTTGTTTGTCAAACATGTACAAGATAACAAATATAAGTATGAACATAAACAGGAACAAAGGAAGTAAATACAGATAAATGGGGACAGTAAGACAGGGACGGTAGGCATGCTGGTGTGCTTATGCATGCCCCCTTTAAGAACCTCTTAGGAATGGGGTGAGGTCCACGGTAACAGTTTGAGGTTAAAGCTATGAGGGGTTGAGACTGTAACAACGAAGTCTGGTTGGGCATTCCAGGCATTGCTGAAGTCGTATTTTCTGTAATCGAGTTTGGAGTGGTTTACCTTGAGTTTGTATCGGTTGTTTGCCCATGTATTATTGTGATTGAAGCTGAAGGAGTCATTGATAGGCAAGATGTTATAGCAGACAATTTTGTAAACTATGCTTAGATCGGACTGCAGCCAGCGCAGTTCCAGATTGTCCAGGCCCAAAATTTCGAGCCTGGAAGCACAGTGGATTCTATTGTGAATGGAGTACTTTTATCGAGAAATACCTCTGAACCGCTCAATTGTGTTAATGTCCAATATACAGTGTGGGTTCCAGGCAGATATACACATCCAGAAAAGTGGCTTTGACTCTCACCAAGGTAGAGTCTGGTGATTGCCAAAGCCACTGTCTTGGATGAAATTCAGAACATCCAGAAATACATGAGTAAGATGGCACCCAAAAATGACCTGCTGAGAAAATGTCTACAGCAGAGTAGACATAGGAAGAAGATCAAGCAGAGGAAGTACCATGTCAAGACAAGACCCTGCATGGGATAAACCACTGAAAGATAGCTGAGGTGGCTGACATCAGGAAATCATCTCAATGGCTGGAAATTGTTGGACTAAAAGGACAGCACTGAGTCACTGATCGTAAGAACAGGCACTAAGAACCAGATCAACTGAAGAGCAGAGGTCTACCACACTAGTCAGAACCCTAGTGCACATTATGCAAAGAGGCCTCAAATATAATCTGACACAGGGCAATAGAATGTAAGATGGGAAGAAACAGCAAACATTGAATGTCACAACCAAGTAGCTGGCACTGTATACAGAAATATCACACATATAAGCTAGAGAGCCTCCAAACTCCCCCAGAAATAAAAGTTAAAATAAGCAAAAAAAATAGTAAGAGAACACCTGTCTGATCTTGATGAAAACAAATCACCGGGGCCTGATGGATTACATCCCAGAGTTTTAAAGGAGCTGGCAGAGGTCATCTCAGAACCACTGCACCATATCTTTCAAAAATCCTGGAGCACCGGAGAACTACCAGAGGACTGGAAAAGAGCTGATGTGGTTCCCATCTTCAAAAAAGGAGAAAAAAAACAGATCCAGGAAACTATAGACCAATCAGCCTAACATCAATACCCGGGAAGATACTGGAAAAGATAATAAAAAAACAGATCTGCCAACATCTAGAAACAAGTAACTGGCAGTCAGCACGGGTTTGTTAAGAACAGATCATGCCAAACCAATCTGATTTCATTCTTCAACATAGTGACTAAATTAGTAGACCAGCAAAATACTGTAGACATAATATATTTAGATTTCAGCAAGGCATTCGACAAAGTAGACCACAGCCTACTTCTTAGTAAGCTAGAAAAAAGTGGAATAGATAGCACCACCACTAGATGGACTCGCAACTGGCTGACAACGAGTAGTCCTTAATGGGTCTAAGTCTATATGGAGAAGTAAGCAGTGGGGTGCCACAAGGTTCCATCTGAGGCCCAGTACTCTTCAATATCTTCATTAATGACTTAGATGAGGGAATAGAAGGGGAACTTACCAAATTTGCAGATGATGCTAAGCTGGCAGGAATAGCTAACACCCAAGAAGATAGGCTTCAAGATCCAGATGGATCTTGACAGACTAGAACACTGGGCCATAATAACAAAATGAAACTCAATGTAGAGAAGTAAAGTCCTACACTTAGCAAGAAAACCCAAAAGTACACATATAGACTAGGTGAAACCAGGCTCAATAGCAGTAACTGAGAGGGATCTTGGAGTCTTAGTGGACAACCAGCTAAATATGAGCCAGCAGTGTGCAGCAGCAGCAAAACTAATGCATTCCTAAATTGCATTAACAGAGGGATATGTCGAGATCAAGTGGGCACTAATACCATCTATAAAGCCTTAGTAAGACCACATGTAGAGTACTGCATCCAGTTTTGGTCACCACATTATAAAAAAATGTTGAGACTCTAGAAAAGTACAGAGAAGTAGTAACCAGGATGATTAGGGGACTGGAGACTAAAATATATGAAGAACGGTTACATGAACTGGGCATGGCTAGTCTAGTGAAAAGAGTACCAGCAGTCTTCCAGTATTTGAGGGGCTGCCACAGAGAGATTGGGCAAGCTATTTTCTAAAAGGCCAGACAAGGAATAATGGATGGAAACTGAACAGGAGAGATTTAACTTGGAAATAAAGAGAACTTTCTGACAGTGAGAACAATCAGCCATGGAACAGCTTGCCCTTGGAAGTTGTGTGAGTGCCATCAGAGACTTTGAAGAAGATTGGACTGCCATCTGTCAGAAATGGTGTAGGGTTTCCCTGTTTGGGTGGGGGTTGGACTAGATTACCTACATGGTCCCTTCCAATTCTGTTAAAATCTGTTAATCTAAATGGCACAAAGACATAACTTGAAGTATACCTTCAAATTAATAGTTTTGGGTATCTTCAAACTATAAGAGCATACATATCAATAAGACTTGGAATGGAACATTCTTCAGGATTTCAAATTTCCAAAGCAGCATCAGGAAAGAAAAAAAACAATGCTTTTCCATTTCTTAACCAACTTAATTCCTTTTAAAGATATTGCTGCAACCAGAACACATTATCCATTCTGGGTCATTCTCATTCTGCATCAGATGTTAAGGAGATTTCACAGATATAATGTTCAGTGCTGAAGCCCTCAAATACTTCAGCCTGCAGCTCTTGGTTTGTATCAAGCCCAATCAAATTTTATATAAACATTTATATCAAATCCTATCAATGCCATGTCTCAAAATGCTGTAATTTGATATGGCTGTTTTCCCACATCCTTTTAAACAAAATTAAACAACAAAAGATTTCTGTAAAAGCGATCAACATCTTACCAATCATTTCTAATCTAACACAGCCTCTCTTCCTAAAAGCCACTTCGGAAAAGGCTTTGTGCGGTATTATTCTAATAGGCATGACCAATGTACTTGTGGTAATTAAAAAGAACTGGCAGGGATGCCTGAAATTCATTTTATTTTACTGAGATAAAGAGCTGAATGAATGCTCAGAGGTCAGGCTGAAGAGAAAATACTTGAAATTAGATATTTCCATTTTGTTTTATTTACTTTTTTTTTAAAGGCGTGCTTTAGATACCCAGATATCCATTCAAACTGTTCTTTTAGGGGAAAAATCCACATCTTTAGCATGTCCAATATTCATAAATATTGCACACTAAATATTCCTCTGGAAGACAATATCTAACATCTGGCAAAAGGACAAGCGCTCAGCTGCATCAAAAAGGGTATTATTTCATTGGTCTTAGAGGTACTATTCTAATTTGCATCTGCTGAAATAGCAGATCCCAAAGTATCAAAATCAGAATCCATTTTTGTTCTTTTAATTTTTAAGCCTCATAGAAACTCATATTAGTTGTTTCATGAAATATAATAAATACTCGGAATTAGTAACATCCAGGCATGCCTCCTAGAATTCAGAATAAAAGCAAGAAAAGATTGCCCTCTACTCAAGATCCTTGTAGTTTGGCATTCTTGTATTCACCTTGGGGAACTAACTATTTCTAGGAACCTCCTGATCATATATTTAAGTAACCAGCATTGACAAACATTACTTTCAGTGCTAGAAAAATATGCAGCCATCACCAATAGTAGCTATTAACTTTATCTTCCATGAAGATAAGGTATTATACTTTGGGAATAGGTTACTGGGGGTGGGGGTCCTAGGTTGTAAGAACAGCAATATTGCAAACTGCACTGGACCTCTGGAACAAAATGCATAATCTGTATTTTATATATCCTGCCTGAGATTCGTTGGAATCCAACTTTATTCTGTGCAGCATTTTTTTATTTATACTGCCATAGTGAGGAAAGCATAGCAGAGATGCTAAGGCCAAGAACTGAATCAAACAGATTTGTGCCTTTAGCTTCATTAATTATGAAAAACACTGAGTCAGTTGTTCCTGGTGACAACAGTGGCTAATCTCTTGATTCAAAAACACAGTATGTGTTTCACATGGAGGAAGTTCTAATCTAATTTAATTTAAAAATGGAATCTGTGTTTAATTCAGTTATATGTCAATTGTTCCTATGTACCAGTAATAACTGCTTTACTCATTTATTGTTCCCATTCCCCTCAATTTTAAAATGTTTTCATAGGGTGTGGTACACTTCGTTCACTAAAGCAAGTATATAGAATTTGAGGCCTTCCCTGATTTACATATTTGTACTGTCTGAAAAAAATGGGCTAACTCTTGCTTCCTTTTCTAACCCTTCCTTAATGTGTGCTGGAGTTGGGTATTAAAAGTAATAGTAATTGTTCCACCTAAAAGTAAAATAAACTATCCTCAGCTGCTCCAAACCAGTCTGTAATACATTCAAACTACTCTCTGTGTATATCTTTACTGCAATTATTCCCATTGGTGTCCTGCAAAAAAAATTCCATTATTTCCAATAATGTGTTATTAAATTATGTTGTGGTGGCTGGGAAAAAGGTTATTTTTTTAAAATAATAATTTATCTTGGAAAATTAAACTTCAATAGAATAATTACATTTTAAATCGTTAAAGAGATAAAATATCATTAAATGTAAGGTCTTATTCAGACATGTTACTGTTTATATATTCTCTCTTTCTTTTCTCTATTCTTAGCTACTGCATTAAAAAGTCATGATTTGGTTTGAACATGTTCAGTACTCTTTGAAAGACATTGAATATTAAAAACAAACATCAGTTGAGGGAAAAGAATAAAATGAAAAACATCCAAAACAATAAAGAGTTACTAATCTTACCTCTAAATTACAGTGTACACTTCTTAGTTCATGATGCTGTAGGCTTTTATCCCACATGCTTTTATCCTACACAGAGTCCTAAAGGTGAGGGTTTATCCTAACAGAATACTAAAATCTTAGAGGAATGTATTTTCTCTTTTGCTGTTCCTAATAACTCTTTCCTATAATAAATGTAAATGCATATCATTTACAAATAAAGCTTTGTAATATTCTGGATTGAGAAAAACATGAAGGTTAAAGGATATATCCCTTTACTAATCTTTAAAGGGAATAAAAGGATGTCTACCTATTCCTCAAATCTAATAGCTTAATGGTAATAACTTCTGCTTTACTTTCCATATGATTCATTGTTTTCATATATGATATGACACTGAATCAGTCCAAATATAACCAATTTGTATTCTTTCTTAAGGCACAGAATTATAAGTACAGCTGTGTGAAAAAGTCCTGCATGCTTTCAGTTTTAAGCTCTATTTACATGTTTAATCAACTTTTCACTCATAGAAACCATAAAATTAGTACTTTGATGAAAATTTCTGTAGTCGGATTGAGATGCATAATTTTTATTAATATAACCAAAGTCTTTTAAGGTTTTGAGTGAGTTTATGTGCTAAAAAACACAACTTGCATTTTCAAAAATGTTAGGATTAAAAGTAGCCAATCAGCAGAGAGCTTTGGCTGACCAATCAAAATGCACAGAGGCTAAATCTATGAGCCAATCAATGTTGTCATACTCTCTGACTATAAATAGGCATGAAAAGCATTGAGAAATTTAATTTAGCTCTGGCTGCAGGCAAGGATGAAGGCCTTTGTTTCATCAGTACTGA
>CM019148.1:351473788-351625463 GCA_009733165.1 Naja naja
GATCAAACTATTTTAGTTCCGTCTTAGGCCCAGTACTCTTCAATATCTTCATAAATGACTTAGATGAGGAATAGAAGGGAACTTACCAAATTTCCAGATGATACTAAGCTGGTAGGAACAGCTGATATCCTAGAAAAGAGGCTCATGACCCAGATGAGTCTTGAATACTGGGCCCTATCTAACAAAATGCAACTCAATGTAGAGAAAAGTAGTCCTACACTTAGGCAAGAAAAACCAAAGGTACACATATAGACTGGATGAAACCAGGCTTAATAGCAGTAATTGTGAGAGGGATCTTGGAGTTTTAGTGGACAACCAGCTAAATATGAGCCAGCAGTGTGCAGCAGCAGCCAAAAAAGCTAATGCAATCCTAAATTGCATTAATAGAGGGATACAATCAAGATCAAGTGAGGTACACTCTATAAAGCCTGAGTAAGACCACACCTAGAATACTGCATCCAGTTTTGATCACCACATATAAAAAGATGCTGAGACTCTAGAAAAAGTGCAGAGAAGAGCAACCAGGATGATTAGGGTTGGAGACTAAAACATATGAAGAATGGTTACAGGAACTGGGCATAGCTAATCTAATGAAGAGAAGGACCATGTTAGCAGTGTTCCAATATTTGAGGAGCTGCCACAGAGAGGAAGGGGTCAAGCTATTTTCCAAAGCACCTGAAGGCCAGACAAGGAATAATGGGTGGAAACTGAACAAGGAGAGATTTAACCTGGAAATGATAAATTTTCTGACAGTGAGAACAATCAACCAATGGAACAGCTTGCATTATGAAGTTGTGGGAGCTTCATCACTTGAGACTTTCAAGAAGAGATTGGACTGCCATTTGTCAGAAATGGTGTAGGGTCTCCTGCTTAGGTGGGGGGTTGGACTAGATGGCCTACAAGGTCCCTTCCAACTCTGTTAATCTGTTAATCTGTTCTTCCATACTGATCATTCATTTTCAATCCATATCAATCCATCCCAATCTCTTCCTCTTTTATCAGACATACCATTTCTACTGCATTCAATTTACTTCTCTTGAGATCCAACTTTCACTTCCTTCAAATATAGTCATAACTAGTATGGTTTTCTTTTTAAAAGAAAATTATTGTATTGCCAGCTAATTTAGAATTTGCAGTTTGAATACTGAAGCAGGAGGACATTAAAAGAGGTGGCAGTATTGGCTGTTTCAGCACCACTGGCCCTTCATCCATCATCCATGGTGAACCCAAGTGACAGGGATAGTCTTTGGAATTTGCCTCACAAAGGATTGCTTTCATTGGGCAAATTTTATAGTCCTCCAACCTCCCCCCACCCCCAGAGTTGCTTAGTTTAACATCAGCAAACAAGGGCTATACAGTATATTAATGAAGATTAAGTGTGTTTCAGGTAATGGATGCCTGCTAGGACAAAAGGAAAATAATTATCTAATTGGGGTTAGAGCTTGAAGTAGCTATTTCACAACAGGCAGGAGTAAATAGGAATGGCTCCTTTGTTTAAGCAGCTTCTCTTTCTGGTGTTAATTAAAAATCTGAGTGAATCTATAAGACATGTGTCCTTATATACAGTCATGTTAGCTTCTTTTACAAACATTCATTTCTTGGAACAGGTCACTAGTAATCTGCATAAAAGTTCAGCAGTCATTTTCCTGCACTCTGATTCTGCTTCCTCTTCTAAGGTAGTGACTTGGTAGTTTCCATAGCTAGCATAGGTCTAGGACAGGGGTGTCAAACCAGTGTTGTCATGGCAGCGTCATGTGATGTATCAGGGCATTTTCTCCTTCGCTAAACCGGCCAGGGCTGGGGCCAGCAGCACATGACACATCCGGCCTGCAGGCTGCGAGTTTGACACCCCTGGTATAGGACAACTCACCATGGCCAACTTGCCATGCGATAACTCACTGCGGGACAAGAGTTACACTAAGATCGAAGAAATAGTGGAATAGACTTATTAAAGAAAAGATGCAAAAGGAGGGACAAAATGAAATGTGAATGACAAAAATTAAAAAGTTTTAAAAATTATTTTAAATGATTAAACTGTTGAATTGTTCTGTGGCGAGTTGTCCCATGGCAAGTTGGCTATGGCAAGCTGGCCGTAACAAATTGGCTGCGGTGAGTTGTCCTATTCAGGGCTAGCACATCATCTTCTTCTGGTATCATTAACCTCCAGCATGTGAGAAAAATGGGGCTCCTACCCCCTTCTGTCCTTCTGGTAAGTAAAAATGTAAACCTGAAATAATAACATTATTGTTATATTGTTGTATCCTGGCTATACAGCATGTAGAGATCAGATTGGAAATATAATTTCTTTATTGTGAATATGTAGGGTTGCAGTTTATAGAGATGCCCAATTTACAATATACAGCAGCTGACAAATAGATTAAAGAGATCCCCAGAGACCACAAGATGGCACTGATTTGCTATACTTCCACCAGGTTCTGAGTTTTACTGGAATAAAATAATTTACCAGGGAAATATATATAATCTCAAGAGTTTTAAATGAAAGAAATTATCCTCATGCACAACCTGGTATATTTTATTTTATTTTATTTATTTATATATATGAAAGTTAGGGATCACCTCTCTCACTCATACTCTGTGTATAAAAACTGAAGCATATATGAACACTGAGATTCTGCCATCGTATAAAGAACAGAAGTGTCCACAGTAAAAATAAATAAATAAATTTTAACATAGCTTCTGTCTATAACATTTATCTATTTTTAAAAGGGAATCTGGATCCCAACACAAACTCTCCTTATTTCCTTGCAACTTCCTTGTTCCACAGATACTCTTCGACTTAGAACCTGTCGCGTAGTGACCTTCGAAGTTATGACAGATCCCCGAAATAACCCAGTTTTGAAGTTCCAACATCTGCTTTCCACCTTCACATGTGGCTGCATTTTGGGTGCTCAGCAACTGACTCACATTTGTGGCCATTTACAGCACATGGTTGTCATGTGATTGCAATTCATGATGTTTTTGCTAGGAACCTGTGTTTACTTCTGGTTTCCAGCAAACAATTGCATTTGCTTAACGACTGCAGCATTTGCTTAACCACAACAAATAAACAAACAAAGAAACAAACAAACAAACAATAAATAAAATCTGTTCGGTCTTATGGTGACCCATTTTTCAACCAATATGGTTTATGACTGAAATTGTGGACTCAATTACAGTCATAAGTTGAGGACTACCTATATAGGGATTATTTCAGCAATATATTGGAGGTATTGGGAGATGATACAATAAGCATATAACATTTCATCTCCATTTCTCAAAAGGTCTGCCTTTGCCTTTTAAAAGAATGGTTCCTTTTCTCCATCTAGGTGTGGAGGGAATTTCCTGGGCTTATGTGCTAAAACCTATGGCTGTGGAAAAATGCATATTCAAATTAAATACTGTACAGCATTTAGGCTGGCAGGGAGGCTGAGATATTGTGAATGCTGCCTGGGAAATTACAACAATTCCATTCTTGGTAAAGAGAAGCAAACTTCGTTTTTAACACCATACTTTTTTTAAAAAATTACATTTATAGGCCGCCCTTCTCCGAAGACTCAGGGCGGCTTACAATTTTTGGGATACAACCCAATGTGCTCAGCAATAGCCTTCATTCCATTGTATATGCCTGCTTATTACTAAGGGCATTTTACAAAGTCAGCTTTTATCCCCAACAATCTTGGGTCCTTAATTTACCTACCCGAGAGGATGGAAGGCTGAGTCAACCTTGAACCTGGTGGGATTCAAGCCTACACTAATTGCAGACAGCTGGAACTAAGTGAATCTAAGTGCTAGGCATTTAACAGCCTGCACCACCAAGGCACTTTTCAGATACATATTCCTTGTTCCATTATACAATTTATTTAACGTGCAGGAAATCATTCAATTTCTCAGCTAACTTTTTCATACAAAATTGTATTTACATTCACGTCTACAGCCAAGACATCTCCAATACCATCACATGCATTCCTTATACATTTAAGTAGCCAAATGGACATTATATAACTTTGTCATTGATTATGTACCATCAATAATTTTTTGAACCCTAATGACCTCATAGATTTTCTCCACAACATGTTACCCTTATTTTGTTCTTTCAAGTTTCCAACAAGGCACACATCACCACTGTAACTAAGTTCATCTTCTTCTTGCCTTTCCTTCCACCTTTCCCAGTGTTTTCCCCAGAGTTGGGTCTTCACAGAATGCATCCATAATAGTATATTAATTTGAACCTGCTCATATGTGTCTCAAATGAAAACTCTGGGTTGATTTGTTCAATGATGTGTCCATTTGTTTTCTTGGTTGCCCACAGTGTTCTCAGGAGTCTTCTCCAACACCAAAGTTTAACGACATTAATACTCTTCCTATCCTACTTCTTTAAAGTTCAACTTTAACTTCCATAGAATGCTACAAGAAATACCATCCTTGCAATATCGCAATGTTTGTGGTTGAACTACTTGCTAAGAATTCCATTTAGAGATGTTATGTCCAATATCTATTCTTATTGCATTCAGCAACAAAATTTCAACTCCATCTTAATCAAAAGAATTCAAGCCTATTTACTAATATTTTATATTTTATTTAAATCAACAAAGATGCACTTACAGTAGGTTTCTCACTTTTGTGCATTTCTCAGTGACCTGATGATGAGCAAAAGTTTGTTCCATACACTTTCTGCCTTTGAGCCAGCAGAAAAAGAACACCAGCATAAGTTGGTTTGTCCTATTTTGACCTTCAACAATTATTATTATTATTATTTATTCGACTTGTATGCCGCCCTACTCCCTAAGGACTCAGGGCGGCGAACATTAAAACAAAACAAATTTACAATAAAAAACAATTAAATAAAAAAAGCCGAATACATTAAAACAAGAAAATTAAAACCCTCGCGCCCCAGCCCCGGGTCATTCCAGGCTGGCCTGTTGAAACAACCAGGTCTTCAGGTCTCGGCAGAAGGAGCCAAGGTCAGGGGCCAAACGGAGATCCACGGGGAGCTGATTCCAGAGGGCAGGCGCTCCCACGGAGAAGGCCCTAGCCCTGGGAACCGCCAGCCGACAATGCCTGACTGACGGTATCCCAAGGAGGCCCCTCCTATGAGAACGAACAGGGTGATCGGTAAGTGATGCTGGCAGGAGGCGTTCCCGCAAGTACCCTGGACCCAAGCCATTTAGGGCTTTATAAGTTGTTACTAGCACCTTGAAGGCGACCGGGAGACAACCGGCAACCAATGCAAGCCACACAGGAGAGGTGTAACATGGGAGTATCGGGATACTCCCATCACAGCCCGCGCGGCCACATTCTGCACCAGCTGTAACCTCCGGGTCATCCGCAAGGGCAGCCCCATGTAAAGAGCATTGCAGTAGTCGATTCTGGAGGTGACGAGCACATAAGTAACCATTCGAAGGGAATCTTGGTCCAAATAAGGGCGGAGCTGGTGAACCAGCCGAACCTGGGCAAAAGCCCCCCTGGCCACAGCTCCCACATGCTCCTCCAAACTGAGCTGTGAATCCAGGAGGACGCCCAGATTCCTCGCCCTATCCACGGGGGGGCAACACCTCTCCCCCCATGACCAAAGGTGGTACATCCAATAAAGACCGAGATGCCGGTAAGAACAGCCACTCAGTCTTGGTGGGGTTGAGCTGGAGCCTATTATTCCCCATCCAGACCCATACTGCCTCTAGGCACCGGGACATCATGGAGAGAGCATCACTGATCTGGCCTGGGGTGGAGATATAAAGCTGGGTATCATCAGCATACTGATGATACCTCACTCCAAAACCTCAGATGATCTCGCCCAGTGGTTTCATGTAGATATTAAACAGAAGGGGCGAGAGGACAGACCCCTGAGGCACCCCACAAGTGAGGGGCCTCAGGGCCGACCTCTGCCCCCCTGCCAACACCGACTGCGAGCGGCCCGAGAGGAAGGAGGAGAACCACCATAGAACGGTGCCCCCCCAATCCTCGGAGCCGCTGCAGAAGGATACCATGGTCGATGGTATTGAAAGCCGCTGAGAGATCCAACAGGACTAGGGCAGAGGAAAAACCCGTGTCCCGAGCCCTCCAGTGCAACCAATGCTGTCTCCGTGCTGTGTCCGTCCCTGAACAATGCTTTTTCGTAAGTTAGAGAAGTTATAGACTAGGTCACTAACCTTAAGTGTACTTGTTTTATTCTCAGTAGTCTTTACAGGAGTGTCCATAAGGTAGGAAACAGTCCAAAAAGTTGTGACACACATAAGAAACAGCAGAGCTACTACTATACTGTTGAAGCTGCCATCTTGATATTTTTAATAATACCCTGAGATCTACCCTAGGTTCCTGCAAAGATTAAGAAAGAATCATTCAGACTGTTTTAGTACATTTGGGGTACTATGCCACAATCACAACGAAAGCTTTGTTTTACTGTAATCCACAATTTAAATCCCCCACCCTACTCTCTACTGTAGTGATGGCCACAGAATCAGACAAGCCACCTGATAGACTCTGAATTGATCCGCAAGGACCTGCATGACCTTGTAAAAAAGCAGAAAGGTGTGAGCAATCTTATACCTTGGGGAATGATGTTCGAAAGGGATGGAGTCACCATAGAGAAGGCTCTTTTCCAAGGTCCCACAAGATGTAGTTCCTTCATAGCTGGGATCTGCAACATGTCCTGCCTAACTAGGAAGCATACATGGCATGATGGCACAGACTTGGAAAAATAGCAACACTAAACCAATTCCCATAAAATACATTCACTGAATGAATTTCAATCAATGAATCTCTCCATCTCACTTCTGCATTGGATTGCATCATCTAGCATTCGTAGCAGAGAATTCTGCAGGTTTTAATCCAACACATCTGGGAGGGAACTAAACTGGAAAAGATGATCTAGTGCAAAACTGCAGCATATTTAACCATTACGTGTTGCCATTTATACTTTGATCTATCATGAATAAGTTTCTGATTTAGACCTAGCAACAGTACTTCGTTGTATATATGTTCAGGGATTTTTGGTTTGCTCCAGTTATAGACATTAAATCATAATCTAATCATTGCCATAAGCAATCACATCAAAAATAGAACACAAATCCAAATATAAACATCATAAGAACCCATTAAAGAGTTAATATTAAATTCCTGATAGTTATTACTATCTATTACTATGATAGTTATTCTCTCATTGGCAACCGAAATAGGCAGGATATAATGTTCTCAGATTTGCTATCAAATAAGCTCCACAAAAGGTCTGGAGGCTGCATGGAGTCCATGAGCTGCAGCTTATTGATATTGTTTTAGTTTAGCTTTTAAATGAATGCAAAATGGAACATGATCATGATTGTTAACACAATTGAGGGTAATTTCAGGGAGTTCTCTTCATTGACAGTTCTACTTGGAGCTCTCTATTAAGAGCTCCTAAAGAAACTACAGTTCCCTAAAATTCTAGAAATTATCATTTCAAGATACCCAAACAGTCTCAGTCTAAACATGATTAGAAAATATGAAGACAAGATTTTAGGGCTGCACAAACACGGTGAATTTCAGGTAGAATTTTCTTCCTGAAAGAAGGACAATAACACAGTCAGCAATGGTGGACCTGAAGCTGGAGCATATGCTAGTCTGTAGTGTGTTTGCTTCTCTTAGCATCTCTTATTTTTTCCAGCAGCCTCTCCCCAACAAACACTTTTCTTCCAGGAGTCATTTAAAAACTCAGCACATCAGGACAGTCATAACAAATATACTTATGTCCATTAACAATTGCCAAGAGTGAGGCAGAGGAATAGGGCAGATCTATCAATTACCCTGGTGGAAAGCAAACCTGCTTTCTGTGATAACAGCCTTCTCCTTTAGTCTGTCACCGGGGACTGCAAAAACATCTCTTCTCCTGAAAAGGTTTAACCTGCTTTCCCCCACTGGTAGAAAGCTGCCTGCAGGCCTCCAGGGATGCTGCTATTGCAAAAAGCTGTTGCAAAGAGCTTGCTGGAGATGGAAGAAAATGGTTTTTCGATAGGAGCTAGGTGTTGTTGTTTTGCACTTCCCTATTGATGTGGCCCTCATTGTCAGCACAATTTGGACATATATATCCACATATCGGGCGTTCTCCACAAACCCTATTCAAGTAGTACAGATGGGTGTGTAACTGATAAAGAGGAAGCAGGTTCTTCCCCCTCTAGATCATGCAGGTGATGTCATTGAAGACCTGGTACAGCATGATTGGTGCAGCACGATTGTCTGCAGCAGTGACTCTTTGCAGAGGACAATCCACTATCAGTTAGTCCACGTGTGTGGCGGGGCATGGTAGTCTAGTGGTGAAGATACTCACCTCCCACTTGGAAGATTGAGATTCAATCTTAGGTGGCAGCAGGTATTTCTCTCTTTCTTTCTTTCTTTCTTTCTTTCTTTCTTTCTTTCTTTCTTTCTTTCTTTCTTTCTTTCTTCTTTATTGGCCAAGTGTGATTGGACACACAAGGAATTTGTCTTTAGTGCATATGCTCTCAGTGTACATAAGAAAAATAAAATACATTCATCAAGAATCAAAAATACAACACTTAGTGATAGTCATAGGTTACTAATAAGCAATCAAATCACACTTGGAAAAAAAATAAAACAATATAGTCATAAGTGGGAAGAGATAGGTAATAGGAAGGATAACAGTAATACATGTTATGTATGTAGGTTTGAATGTCATTGGTTTAGTCTGAATTGTTCTTGTAAAATGTCGAATAAGATTGGTTTAAAAAGTGGGAAAACCCTGCACTCTGATTGGCTGGCAATTACGGCTGCTGGCTATAAGAAGCAGCCGTAGCCCAGCCAAGTCAGGTCCTTTCGAGCTGTAGTCACTGAATAAACTCTTCACTGAAGCTCTTCGCGTTTGACTCTTCATGCAAACTTACATTCACTTGGCAGGGGTACAGTCATTGCCAAATTGGATCTGGCCCAGGCATATCAACAACTAACAGTTGATGATGCCACTGCAGAGGCCCAAACCATTGTGACTCATAGAGGTGCTTTCAAATGTAAAAGCTTACAATTTGGAGTAAGCATGGCACCAGGCATTTTTCAAAGCCTTATGGAAAGAATGCTCCAAGGACTGCCAGGGGTAGTGCCTTACTTTAATGATGTGTTAATCTCTGCTGAAAATAACACTCAGTTACAAGAAAGACTCAGAGAAGTCCTTACCAGATTCAGGAAAGCGGGGTTAAAAGTCAAGGAAGAAAAATGCACTCTTAAAACTGACAAGGTTGAGTTCCTGGGTTACATGATTGACAAGCATGGCATCCACCCTACAGATGCCAAGGTTCAATCAATCAAAGAAGCCCCTAGACCTAAATGCAAAACAGATTTGCAAGCTTTCCTTGGACTCATTAACTTTTATCACATGTTCCTACCTCAGAAGGCAACCATTGCTGAACCATTGCACAGATTACTTGATAAAAAGTCTGTTTGGGTCTGGGGCAGAAAGGAACAATCAGCATTTAACAGTATTAAAAGACTAATCACGTCTGATGCTGTACTGATACAGTTCTCTGAGAATTTGCCTGTTGTACTGACTTGTGATGCATCCCCTTTTGGAGGGAGGGGTTTTGTGCCACAGGCTTCCCAGTGGGAGAGAAGCCCCTATTGCATTTTACTCTCGCACTTTGACCAAAGCAGAGAGGAATTACAGCCAATTGGACAAGGAGGCATTGGCAATTGTTGCAGCTGTTAAGAAATTTCATGAATATCTGTATGGGAGAACATTTACCATTGTTACAGATCACAAACCTTTGTTAGGCATTGTGGCAGGAGACAAACCTACACCTACTATCCTGTCACCAAGAATGCTGAGGTGGACTGAATTTCTTGCAGCCTATTCATACAAACTGATTCACAGGCCTGGCAAGGACATTGGACATGCTGATGCACTGAGTCGTTGCCCACTGCCTTGCCACAAGGCGGACTTTGAACTGGAAACACACACTTTTTTCCTAGAGACTGTTGCTAAGCTTCCAGTTCATGCTGCTGAAATTGCCAGAGAGACTGCCAAAGACACTGTGTTGGCTCCTGTTATAGGCTGGATTAAGAAAGGTTGGCCTATTCAAGATCTACCTCACCTTGCCCAACCTTTTAAGTCCAGGCAGACTGAATTATCTGTATTAAGAGGATGTATTTTGTGGGGTAACAGGGTGGTTATTCCTGCAAAACTGCAAAGAGAGGTTTTGGAAATGTTACATGAGGGTCATCCTGGTATTGTAAGGATGAAGGGATTGGCCAGGAGTTATGTATGGTGGCCAGGTATTGACAAAATGATTGAAAACTGGGTTGCATCTTGTCCCAACTGTCAGGTAGTCAGGCCTGCCCACCTCTCGCCCCACAGGAATGGGAATGTCCTAGGGGCCCATGGTCCAGGATTCACATTGATTTTGCTGGCCCTACCAGGGGGCACACCTTTCTTATTATAGTAGATGCATATTCCAAATGGCTAGAGGTAATCCCCATGGCATCCACCACAACTGATGCTGTCATCAAGCAGCTCAAAAAACTTTTGTAACCCATGGGTTACCTGATGTTCTTGTCTCTGACAATGGCCCTCAATTTACATCCAACCTTTTTGAATCCTATCTAGCACAACAGGGTATCAGACATGCCCGTACTGCCCCTGGGCACCCTTCGGCTAACGGCCGGACTGAACACATGGTACATTTTACCAAGGAGAAGCTTCGGCAACTGGGTCCTGGGGACATCACTGAGAAAGTTGAAAAACTTCTCAGTGTTCAGCACATCACTCCTAACCCATCTAATAACTTATCCCCAGCAGAGTTGTTGATGGGTAGGAAACTTAGGACTTCCCTTGACTGCCTTCATTCCACTTACGCACCCAACGCACCACTAGATTCCACTTCCAAAGTTCACACATTCAGTGTGGGTCATTCTGTTTATGCTAAGAACCTTATAGGTGAACCTTTGTGGATTCCTGCTGAGATAACTCAGATCACAGGCCCTCGTTCTTACAGGGTGCAAACAGAGGATGGACTCCTCTGGAGCAGGCACATTGATCAACTTAGATCCAGGTTCTCTCAGGAACATCGCACTTGTTCCTCTCTAGTTCCCTCACCTGATGTCAATTCTAGGGGAAGGGGAGGAACAGGAGGAAAATCAGCAAGCAAGAATCAACCCCATGTGTAACAAGCCATTGACAGGAACCATTCCAAAACCTGTCACAATGCCAAAATCCATCCTTAGAAGTGGAAGATTGTACATCACTACCTGACTTGGGTGCTGACATTGGCTGGAGATGGGTTGGGAGGAAAGACCAGATTCTAACAATCAAACAGGGTCTTCTTTCACAGGAAGTCCCAGTGGGAAATGTCAGCAGACACATTTCCTCTCACTGGGTGAGAATGTTAAAACTTCTGAACCACGAAGGTCTCAATGTACACGCAAGACGTGTTAAAACTTCTGAACCACAAAGGTCTCAACGTACACCTATTTAAAAGAATACATTAGATAGGTTGGGGTTTGGTATGGACTGAACCTAGTGGGGAGGGGTGTTATGTATGTAGGTTTGAATGTCATTGGTTTAGTTTGAATTGTTCTTGTAAAATGTCAAATAAGATTGGTTTAAAAAGTGCGGAAAACCCTGCACTCTGATTGGCTGGCAACTACGGCTGCTGGCTATAAGAAGCAGCCGTAGCCCAGCCAAGTCGGGTCCTTTCAAGCTGTAGTCACTGAATAAACTCTTCACTGAAGCTCTTCGCGTCTGACTCTTCATGCAAACTTAACAATACAGTTTTACTAAGTAGTTTGACAGCCTTGTGGGAATTAGTTGTTTAGCAGAGTGATGGCATTCAGGAAAATATTGTCCCTATGTCTAGTTGTTCTGGTGTGCAGTGCTCTATAGGGTCATTTTGAGGTAGGAGTTGAAACAATTTATGTCCAGGATGTTAGGAGTCTGTAGATATTTTCCCAGCCCTCTTTTTGACTCATGCAGTATACTGGTCCTCAATGGAAGGCAGATTGGTAGCAATTGTTTTTTTTCTTCATTTCTAATTATCTGTTGATGTCTGCATCTGTCTTGTTTACTTGGAGAGCCAAACCAGACAGTTATAGAAGTGCAGATGACAGACTCAATAATTCCTCTGTAGAAATAAATCAGCAGCTCTTTTAGGGTGCAAAGAAAAAAATATCTGTTGTGAACATCATGTGGCATCAGGAATGGCATTCAGCCAGTAAACTCTCAGCTTCATCCAGTCACCCTGACTCTATCCCAAAATTAAGGGATTATAGAGTCATAAAAAGGGAGTTTTATATATCTATCCATCTATCATATCTATCTATCTATCTATCTATCTATCTATCTATCTATCTATCTATCTATCTATCCATCCATCCATCCATCCATCCATCCATCCATCCATCTATCTATCTATCTATCTATCTATCTATCTATCTATCTATCTATCTATATCATCCATCCATCCATCATCCATCATTCATCATCTGTCTCTCTCTCTCTCTGTCTATCTATCTATCTATCTATCTTCTATCTATCTATCTATCTATCTATCTATCTATCTATCTAATGTAGACACTGGCCATCTCACTAAATGACTCTTCTTTATTTTACAAATAAACTGCCTCTGTTCATCCTCAATTTCTCCAGCCTCCTATCATTATAATTGATTTCTTATGTTGGAGGGGGCAGTCACCCCAGACATGTTTATTGAGCTGAAGTCATCAAAATTACACATTTCCTTGGCATTATCTGTTCATTAAGAGATGTAGAATAAAGATGGAAGTGTTGAATCTTCCCAACTGTGCCAAATATAGGAGAAAGAAAGCTGCATGCATTCAGGAAACATGCCAAACATATCACACTAAGCCACAAAACAAGATGCAAAATTATCAGGCTTTGCAACTACTATGGATAACTGACATAGTTGGGCTTGTTATATTTTTTATTTTATTTTTTTTTATTTTTAATTACATTTATATGCCACCCTTCTCAGAAGACTCAGGGCGGCTTACAATTTTTGGGATACAACCCAGTGTGCTCAGCAATAGCCTTCATTCCATTGTATATGCCTGCTTATTACTAAGCGGCATTTTTACAAGGTCAGCTTACTGCCCCCAACAATCTTGGGTCCTCAATTTACCTACCCCGAGAGGATGGAAGGCTGAGTCAACCTTGAGCCTGGTGGATTCAGGCCTACAGCAGTTGTAGGCAGCTGGATCTTAAGAGCAGGCATTTAACAGCCTGAGCCACCAAGGCTCATATATGAATGCAATCATTCAATATATTACAGTTTTCCCTATATAGTTGCTGCTTTTTTAAACTATTCCTACCACAGGTAGACCTCAATTTATGATTGGTTGTTTAGTGACTGTTCAAAGTAACAATACCCTTAGAAAAGGTCCTTTAAGGCCTGTAAAACACTTCTGGCCATCACAAAACATTGTATCTCACTATCATCCTCTGTTACATGATCATGGTCTGGGTACATGGTAATCTGTTAACATTTATGATCACTTGCCAAGTACCTCCCAATCATGTGATCACCATATTCAACTTCCTCTGCTGGCTTCCCCAGAAAGTCAATGTGGAAGCCAACAGGGAAAGTTGCAAGCTGCTATCCTCTGCCAAAAGGACTCCTTCTCATCTCTGGAGGCTGACTGAAAGAGTGCCTACCAAGGAAGCTGAATTCCTCCAGTGGGGAAGAGAATCCATTCATCTTGATACTTTGAGCTCCATTTCTGCACCCTGCCAAAGGAGTTCTCTTCTGCTCATGGAGGAGACATGACATCCTTCACCAGGAGCAGAAATGGAGTTCAGATCCTGAAGACATGAGCTCCGTTCCATCACCCTGCTTAAGGCAGTCCCTTCTGTGCATGGAGGGGAACTGGCATCTTTCAGACGGCAGCTCTTTCTAGCCCCTAGAAACAAGAAGGAACTGAAATCCAAGCAGAGACTAGAGCAGCAGTATAATTTAAGGTGCATGGGATGCCTCAGAGCAATAAGGGAGGCCCTGGGAGGTCCACTGCAGGCCATATGTGAATCTCTCTCTCTCTCTGACTCTTATGGGTAAAAATTCTCCTTGGACTTCAGCAGGGAGGGTTTTCAGCTCCTGAACAGAGCCTCTCAAGGTCTCTTCCTCCCCCAAGGCATTCCTTGCTCCTCATCTGGGACTCAGTTTCTTTAATGACCTGTATGATTATTTAACAACCGCAACCAGGAGTGCTGAGATTGCAGTCATTGAGTGAAGCAGTCAAGTAGGCAATCAGGTGAGATAGCAGCTAAAGTGAATATGTTATTGGCGTGAACACTAGGGCTTAATGCCCCATCAATCATTAAGTTCCCGACATAGTCATCAACCTGTAACAGGCCTGTTCTGCAACTAAGAATAGAGTCATTTCTAAGTCATAGCTAAGAGCAGAGTAATCTCTAGGTACATGATTTAAACTCCTAAGAGAGAAAATAGAAATGCATTTAAAATTCATCTTCTATTCACCATTTAAAATAACTGTGGTACAAGTTAAACCTTGAAACTAGAATAAGCTTTGCTAGGCTAAAAGCAAAGCTGGGGAATCCTTTGTAACAGCAAATGATTGGTTGGGTCTACACATTGTGGTTTGTAACCTGTTTGAGTGAATGGATTTGTGTGATAAACTCAAGCAACTATGATTTATTCAGCAAGCCAGGGTTAAGTTTGATGTGAAAATAAAATCTCTCTCTCTCTCCCTCTCTCTCTCTCCCTCTCCCTCCCTCCCTCCCTTCCTCTCTCTTTCTCTGTCTGTGTCTGTGTGTAATGTATGCATGTATGTATATATGGACGTTGCTAATTATAAAAATGATTTTGAGACTAGGATAGATTTTTGTTCTCTTTTCTATTGAAAATTAATATTTTATTCACATTTCACAGGCAATCCTAACATGTAACGCTTGCTTTGGATGATGCCAAACTATGAATCTATGAACCCAGCTCTGTTGTTAAGTGAAAATGACCCAGACAAACCCTGACAGCTGAGGGGTTACATCTTGTTCTTGGCTGGAGATCTCTACATTACATTCTCCATTTTCTTTGTCAATCTACCTCTCAAGTAGAAATTTTTTTGTGTGAGATCATTACCTAATGCATAGGAGGGAGAACATCTCTCTATTTTAATTTCAAAAATGTTTCTTGCCTTTTCCCTAGCCAGCTTAGCTCAAGCTCAAGATAACAAAACAATGAACATATTGCTTCTTCTTCATTTCATGCAATTTTGAGCATTGTCAAGAAATCAAATGATTTCCCTTTCGCACCCTGCTATTCCCACATCGCTAAGGAAAGAGCTGTGTGCCTGGCAGAACAAAATCTCTGAAGGATTTTTTTCCCAGAAAAGACAGCAACTGCCAGAGATTTCCAAAGAAACTGCAGCAAAAGTCTGATTGTGTTGGGGTACCCAAAGTGTGGAGGTTTTACATTCATGCAGGAGAGATCCATGCAAGAGCAATGGTGGCACAGTGGTTGAAATGCAGTATTGCAGGCTAATTCTGCTGACTGCCAGCAGTTCGATTCTCAGTGGCTCAAGGTTGACTCAGCCTTCCATCCTTTTGAGTCAGTAGCATGAGGACCCAGATTGTTGGGGGCAATATGCTGACTCTGTAAACCACTTAGAGAGGGCTGTAAAGCACTGTGAAGTGGGGTATAAGTCTAAGTTCTACCCATAACATTTTGAAGAGGTAATAGAGTAGATTGTTATTTGTCCTTTTTCAGAATTCCATATCTTAAAATTGATTGCAAGTTCAGGGCTCATGAAAGGGAAGCCAGTGGGTTGTAAGTGTTTGCTTGAGCAGATCTAGGAGAAAGTCAAACTATGTTAAGAACACAACAATAAAATTCTAGCCCCATTCTCCCCCTCTCTCTTGTGAAGCCCAAAACTGAGGATGGAGTCAGAATGAAAGAGGGAAGAAAACGAAGGGCAGGAGATTTAGAGGGAGAAATAGTCTCTGGGAGAAAACTTAAAAGGAAACCTGACACTGTGTGAACACCTGGAATGTGTTATAAATACTTGTTGAAAATTGCCTTACTGTAAATAGTTTTTTTAAATCATGAAAGCCTCCACTATCTTGTTTTCTGTGTCAACTGATATCCTTGCAGAACACAATACACCTCCAGTTTGAAAAGAGGTCTACCACACAGAGCAGATAAATGTAAATTCTGTATCTGGAATAGTGTTTTCTGATTATGTATTGTTGGGAAGCACCCAAAAGGTTACAGGCTTTGCCTGTGGACTTTTAAAAAAATTAATGAAATGTACACTACTGTCAGAATTTTATAACTCCTTATGTAGGGTGAAGGGAAGACCGGAAAAAGATTTATGAATGATATGGTATGCTTTTCTGAAGGTAGCTGAGAAAGGCACGCAATCCCAGTGACTGCTGTCTTCTGATTATATAATTGGCAATTTGTATCCTGACTATGATGAAGTAATTCTTATGGAAACTGAGTATGTACATACAATACATACAAGTAAGTAAATACAATATTTTGGTCACCATGACAAAGATGTTGAGATTCTAGAAAGAGTGCGAGAAGAGCAACAAATATGATTAAGGTCCTAGAGGCTAACTCATACAATGAATTGGGTATATCTAGTTTAACAAAGAGAAGGACAATTTGTGACATGATAGCAGTCTTTTAATATTTGAGGGCCTATCACAGAGAAGAGCGGGTTGACTATTCTCTAAAGCACATGAGGGCAGGACAAGGAGGAATGAATGGAAACTTATCAAAGGCAGATCCAAACTAGAGTTAAGGAGAAAATTCCTGTCAGTGAGAACCATTAATCAGTGCTTTCAGAAGTTGTGGACACTCCCATCACTGGAGGTTATAAGAAGAGTCACTTGTCCAGAATAGGATAAGATATTCTGCTTGAGCAGGGGTTGGACTAGAACAGGGGCATCGAACTCAAGGCCCAGGGGTTGGATTTGGCCCATGGGATGCTTAGATCTGGCCTGAAGGGTCACCCTGGAAACAGCAAAGGACTGGTGCAGTTCTTATCCCAGCCAAAACGGAGCTCAGAAGGGCTGCATGTGGCCCTCTTGAGCACTGTTTTCACTGGCAGAGGGTTGCAGGAAGCATCACAGCCAAAATGGAGCTCAGGAGCCCATTTTTGCTCATAGAGTGCTTGGGCCACCACAGGTGCCCCCAACACGAGCAATGTTGAGCTGACCACGCCCACCCTGGCCACCCACAGCCCCAGCCCTCAAGGTCAAACACAACCCTGATACAGCCCTCAATGAAATTGAGTTTGACACCCCTGGACTAGAAGATGTCTAAGGACTCTTCCAAATATATTATTCTATATTCTGTATTCTAATCACATGTGATGACTGAAACTAACTGGCTGAAAAGATATAACCCTTAGAAAAATGGTACCTGAATAAACATTGATTAAAAAATTGAGTTTTTATCACAGTTCAAACCAATTTCATGTGTATATAAAGTCAGATTATATATATATTGGTTTGTTTATTATCTTAACATAAAACCAATCTTATTGGCTTATTTCTTTGAATGCTGCTACTACTAAACATAATTTTCTTTCTGGAGGTTATGGTGAGGTGAGTTCTGCCATTTCATAGTGAAGGAGAAAATACTTTCACGATGAAATATTTGTCAACGCTCTTGCAATTATCTGTGAGGTACTATTTTTCCATATGTAGCTCATAATAATCCAGACATGAATGGAAAACGTATCAGTGATACATAGGTTGTCTTTTGAATTCTGTTTCTTGAAAGACCATTCTGGTACTTGAGGAGCTATCACAGAAATGAGAGGTTAACTTAATTTCAAAGTACCTGAGGGCAGGACAAGAAGCAACTGGGGGGAGGGAGACAGGGCAGGGGAAGCTTGTTAAAGAGAGGTTCTACCTGGAACTAAGGAGAAATTTTCCGATAGTGAGAGCAGTTAGTCAATGGAATAGCTTGCCTCCCAGACTTATGGGTGTTCCATCACTGGAAGTTTTTTTTTTCCAAACAAGTTTTATTCAATTTTTAACAATTTAAATAAGTCTCTTTTCAGTAGACAGCATATTTCCGGGTCATCACTTTTACATGCAAATATGACAATAGTTTTATAGTATTTTTAACATTTAACTTCGTATTTTATCCCATTTTTACTTCCATTCCATGTTTTGCAAACAAAGAGCCAAACGAATTAGTCCTAGTCTCAGATCTTAATCTCAGTCTATATAGCCCCATTTCATTTCAAATTATTATAAATAGTTGTTAAGCATTTATATTTCTTTTAAAAATAACAATATGTTTGCTCATCATATAAAGAATAAAGTTTATCCATATCTATCCTTCAACTATCTTCACATTATTATCATTTACATATTTCTTTTATCCGTCAGATTTGCCCTTTCATCACGTATTCTTTCCATAATTCTACATCAATACAAGCTTTAACACAAAAAGAATTTAAAAACCTAGACTTACCCCCTTTACTACTTTGAAAGTGTCACCTCAGTGATTAACATAATAACATTATAATAATCATTCCCTTTGAGGCAAAAGATAGAATAAGAAAAAGAGAAGAAAGAAAAGCTACATAACATTATATATCTTTTCAGTCGGGTTCTGCAACACATATCCCCCCAATTTAAAGTTTATTTATAATTTCAAAGTAATAGTAAAAATAATTAACCTTGGTTACTGACAAGTCTCATTTTAAACATCTTCAAGAATTATTTCAATTAATTCAATTTATCTAATCAACATTTACCTTTTTTTATAAGTAAAAAAGTGAGAGTGTACCTTCATCTAAAAAAAAGATTATTGTCAGTAGCCCCTCTATTGTTTTATATTTTAATAATTACGGTATATTCTTATTACCCATCTTCTCCATGCAGAACCCCTTCTTAATACCTTAGCCATTATCTCTATGTAAACGAGTTTCTTTCTTCATTATATAATTCCCATATTTCTCTATCTTCTGCTCCTGCTTCTTGTTCCCCCTCCTCCTCTTTCTGCTATATCCCTTCTCCATCCAATTTGAATCCCTCTCTCTCTCCTTACCTTTCTGCTCTCTTTTCTTCTGGGCCTTTCTACCTTGCCTAATTCCATTAAAGTTCCCCTTTTTAATTGCTTTCTTAGGTTTCATTTTTTGGACCACCCTTCCTTTCCCTTTTATTTGTAGTGATCTTTGTGTTAGTTGTCTCTTTAAGATGGCTTTCCCTTGTGCTGGCTCCTCCCATTCCAGGATTCCTTCTTCTTGTTCTTGATTCGCCATTTCCATGTCTTCTACAACAAGCCAAATTAGTTCAGTCACTTCCTGTAGTAGTTCTTTTATGCTTTTAGATTCCATTTTTAATTCCTTGTATGGCCACAAAAGTTTTTATTTTCCTTATTTCTTCTTGTTTAAATTTTTTTTAAAAATCTCAACCCACGCCCAGAGTCTGTATCAATGTCAACAGTCCAACAGTCTGTCTTTTATTTAAGTTCAAACTTTCACTTTCTGTAGTTCTTGCTTTTTTGTTTCAATATTTGTTTAGAATTGTAACAATTCCAACCCACAAAGGAACAAGATATTTTCCTTCTTCTTTGAGTTCCAGTTTTTATCCACTGAGTGGCACTTTCTGTCACACAGAATCTTCTCCCTTTCCTTTTGTTTTAATATTCAGGGTTTTTCGAGCCTCCAGTTTAAATTCTTATGCCGGCTTCTACCTTTCCCGGTTCGAAGCCCCTTATAGCTGTCAAAAATATTTTACTATTTTTTCCTTCACTTGATACTTGCGCCTTCTTTTCTTTTTTAAAAAAGCTCATTTTATCTTAGTCCTGGGGTACCTTTGTTGATCTTACCTTCCAATACTCCCAATTCTTCTGCTGTCAACTTCTTTCTTTCCTCCTGCACAAATCTTAATCCAGTTGAGACCTTCTCTTCAAGGTGGCCATATTGACCACTGCTTCTTGTCGTCTTCGGAGGGAAAAGACCAGACTCAGAGGGGGGAGATGCGGCTCCCCTCACTCTGTCTGACAGCTTTCCCTTTCTCCGCCGCCCCTACGAGGCAGCTTCAGCCCCGAACCATAAGGATCGGGGCTCTCAACGAAAAGAGCGGGCTGCGATCACGGACGATCGCAAACCGCCGCCCGTTAGCGAGAGGGCTCAACCTGGAAGCTCCCATCACTGGAAGTTTTCAAGAAAAGATAGGACATTCATTTGTCTGGGTTGGTATAAGGATTCCTACCTGGCAAGAGGGATGGACTAGAAGACCTTCAAGATCCCTTCCAACCCCATGAATCTGTGATTCTAGAATCTTTCCATCCTATCTTTTTTGTCTCAAAGAATCTTCCAGGATCTGGTTCAATCAAGGTGACTTAGAAGAATAAAAACCCTACCATAGAGTGTCTTGATACAATCAGCAAGCTTTCTCAAAGAAATACAGAGAACATTGTTTATAGATTTAATTAAATGCTGCATATGAAAGTTTTATTTTTGTTTATTTGAGATATTTACAACCTTCCTTTCCTCCGAATGTTCAAAGCAGTTTCCATAAGGATCCCCATTCATTTTATACACACAATGCTATTGGCATGAGATGGGTGAGAATGACTGGTTCAAATTTATCTAGTCTATTTTCTTGATGGAGGATGAACTTGAACCTGGGTCTATTCAGCCATTGTCCGATACTTTAACCATGACACCAGACTAGCTCTCAAAACTTGCTAATCTGATTTGTGCCCAGGACCCTGCTAATGTGTTCACATAAATATATTTAGCTTTAAATATTTTATCATGCTGAGCCATCAAATATTAATGAGGTAACCCAAAATGGGAATGAACACAGAGGAGCCTTTTTCTGTCAGAACTTTGCAGGCAATTAAAGGAAAGAGGGAAAGCAAGAAGAGGACAATCATATAAATCTTTATCTCCAGCTAGTAGGACTCCATCTTCAGCAACAACAACACTTGTCTCTGGTCACAAATTAAATGAAATGCTTCCCAACAATTGTGGCTTTAATGCTATTCTCTGTTGTGTGACATGTTTAAGGACATTTTTATTTATTGAACAATTAAATGGATGTAGTAAATAGCAGGGCTCATCCTTTGAATACCAGACCACCAGTTCTCCAAGAGACAAATAGAACTATTAAAGATGAACATTCTACATGATTCTGAAGCCAGAGCTATGAGCTTTGGGTCTCAGCTAGAAGGTGACACTGTCATTGTCAAAGGGATTGGAGGTTAAAACATATATAGAACAATTGCAGGAATTGGGTATGTCTAGTTTAATGAAAAGAAATGACATGATAGCATATATTTGAGGGTCTGCCACAAAGAAGAGGGAGCCTTTTTCTCTAAAGCACCCAAAGGCAGAAAAGAAGCAATGGATGGAAACTAATCAAGGAAAGCAACAACCTAAAACCAAGGACAAATTTCCTGACAATGAGAACAATTAATCAGTGGAATGACTTGCCTCCAGAAATTATGGATGCTCCACCACTGGAGGCTTTTAAGAAGAAATTGGACAACAAATTATCTGAAATGTATAGGGTTTTCTGCTTGAGCAAAGGGTTGGACTAGAAGACCTCCAAGGTCCCTTCCAACTTTGTTATTCTGTTATTCCCTTATTCCAGGATTCACCATGAATTGGCCAATTCAGCTAAAGTTATTGGTCCCTTTCACAAATGTGTTGGGACTACTGCTCCCAAATTCCGACGTTCCAGCATTTTGGGAACATTATAACCCTAACATACATGGAAAGCATCAGAGTGAGAAGACAAGTTTCCCAGATATTAATCCTTAAGGCAATAGATTCTGTTCTTTACTTAAGTTGTCATGCTTTCCCCTCCTCCCATTCTCAAGATTCAAAGCTAGGAGATATTTTGAGTAATTAAATAAAAGATGGAGAAAAATAGTTTGCATCTGCATTCTGCAACATTCTCTTCTATAAATTCATGGTGGTGCAGGAGCTTGGCCTGACACAACTGATTTCTGAGCTGCTTTGGTATAATGGTTAGGGTATTAGTCTAAGACTCAGAAAGCCTCAGGTCAAGTTCACAAGTCATGAAAATGGATACAATTTAAATACTAATAATAATATCCCAGGAGTTCGATTCTCACCGGCTCCAGATTGACTCAGCCTTCCATTCTTCCAAGGTTGGTAAAATGAGGACCCAGATTGTTGGCAGCAATAATATGCTTACCCTGTAAACTGCTTAGAGAGGGTTGTAAAGCACTGAGAAGGGTTATATAAGTCTATTGCAATAATGTACAAAATGCATAATATCACTGATAAAATACATCTGTAAAACATAGCTGCATACTGGACTGTTCAAATATATGTATGTTTGGAGTATGAGCACAAAAATATATGCAAAATTTAGTATGACTCCTTAAAATGTCCCAAGAGCAAAACAGAATATCGACAGAGTCACAAAACTGAGAAATGGAAATAAACTGAAAGGGGTTCATTTTTTAGAAATGAGAAACTAGAAGAAGCTGAAATATTCATACTGGCCAATCCTTTTAGGGGGAGAAAGTGCTAATGACTCTCCCATAACTGTTCCTTCCCAGTAATTCCTCTGTTTATCTGATGGGGATGTCCAGTTGCTTTAAAACAGAAGAAGAGGACTGATGAGTTTTAAAAAAAAAAGGATTTGGGACAGCATTCAGTCTATTTTATCACTACTTGTTGGCTAAGGAAGGTTTTTCATAATTACTTCACCATAAAATTTCAATTCATGTATGTATTAAATTAGATTTAACTATATTTTCCTTTCTCTTTTACTAGCTTGTTTTTAAACTATTTCACTTACTAGTTCGAAAACTTTTTCCAGAGACATTTCTCTCCCCTCCCCTCATAAAACAATAAAGCAGCAATACTCTGATGTGACAGATGATTTTCTCTTTTTTGTATATTAATTGTGACATGCATAAAATGGCAGAACCTGTGTTGCAATTGGACAGCACTGCTTTTGTCATTTTAAAGTCCTGGATATTCTGGATATCTTTGTCCTTTTTAAGCTTTGCATAATTATGCTTGTCATCCAACAGAATGGCATGAGGGTTAGATCCAGGGGTGGGATTCTACAGGTTCACACCTATTCGATAGAACCGGTTGTTAACATTCTAAGCAGTTCAGAGAACCGGTTGTTAGAAGAAATTACTGGCCTAATCCTGTAAGGAAGGCAGGAAGGAAACATTCTGGTGTTGCTTACAGAAACTGCCTCTCTGTTAACCCTTATTACATTCTTGGCAGGACTAGACTTCCTGTCTCAGGAACTTCTCTGGAGTTTTTTCCCCCTCCTTTGCTAGTATTTTGCTTGTGTGGAGTGACCATTCAAAGTTACAATGGCACTGAAAAAAGTGACTTATGACC
This sequence comes from Naja naja, assembly GCA_009733165.1. NCBI lineage: Eukaryota > Metazoa > Chordata > Lepidosauria > Squamata > Elapidae > Naja > Naja naja. The sequence goes on from CM019148.1 coordinate 351,497,108, forward strand.
ATTTTTCACACTTACGACTGTTGCAGCATCCCCACAATCATGAGAGGCCAGGCGAGGATATGCGTGCCTCGATGTGAATGATATTGAGTTGGCCACACCCAGCCAATAACATGACCACCAAGCCATGTCCACCCAATCACATGACTACCAAGCCATGCCCACCACCTAAGCCATGCCCACAGAACCTGTTGTTAAAATTTTTGAATCCCACCCCTGGTTAGATCCATCCTTCCATCCATTCATCCATTCAGCCATCCATCCACCCAATCATCCACCCATTCATCCATTTGCCTTATATACATTTCTTTATTTGTTTGTTTGTTTGTTTGTCAAACATGTACAAGATAACAAATATAAGTATGAACATAAACAGGAACAAAGGAAGTAAATACAGATAAATGGGGACAGTAAGACAGGGACGGTAGGCATGCTGGTGCGCTTATGCATGCCCCCTTTAAGAACCTCTTAGGAATGGGGTGAGGTCCACGGTAACAGTTTGAGGTTAAAGCTGTGAGGGGTTGAGACTGTAACAACGAAGTCTGGTTGGGCATTCCAGGCATTGCTGAAGTCGTATTTTCTGCAATCGAGTTTGGAGTGGTTTACCTTGAGTTTGTATCGGTTGTTTGCCCATGTATTATTGTGATTGAAGCTGAAGGAGTCATTGATAGGCAAGATGTTATAGCAGACAATTTTGTAAACTATGCTTAGATTGGACTGCAGGCGGCGCAGTTCCAGATTGTCCAGGCCCAAAATTTCGAGCCTGGAAGCACAGTGGATTCTATTGTGAATGGAGTACTTTTCTCGAGAAATACCTCTGAACCCGCTCAATTGTGTTAATGTCCAATATACAGTGTGGGTTCCAGGCAGATATACACATCCAGAAAAGTGGCTTTGACTCTCACCAAGGTAGAGTCTGGTGATTGCCAAAGCCACTGTCTTGGATGAAATTCAGAACATCCAGAAATACATGAGTAAGATGGCACCCAAAAATGACCTGCTGAGAAAATGTCTACAGCAGAGTAGACATAGGAAGAAGATCAAGCAGAGGAAGTACCATGTCAAGACAAGACCCTGCATGGGATAAACCACTGAAAGATAGCTGAGGTGGCTCACATCAGGAAATCATCTCAATGGCTGGAAATTGTTGGACTAAAAGGACAGCACTGAGTCACTGATCGTAAGAACAGGCACTAAGAACCAGATCAACTGAAGAGCAGAGGTCTACCACACTAGTCAGAACCCTAGTGCACATTATGCAAAGAGGCCTCAAATATAATCTGACACAGGGCAATAGAATGTAAGATGGGAAGAAACAGCAAACACTGAATGCCACAACCAAGTAGCTGGCACTGTATACAGAAATACCACACATATAAGCTAAAGAGCCTCCAAACTCCCCCAGAAATAAAAGTTAAAATAAGCAAAAAAATAGTAAGAGAACACCTGTCTGATCTTGATGAAAAAAAATCACCAGGGCCTGATGGATTACATCCCAGAGTTTTAAAGGAGCTGGCAGAGGTCATCTCAGAACCACTGCACCATATCTTTCAAAAATTCTGGAGCACCGGAGAACTACCAGAGGACTGGAAAAGAGCTGATGTGGTTCCCATCTTCAAAAAAGGAAAAAAAAAACAGATCCAGGAAACTATAGACCAATCAGCCTAACATCAATACCGGAAGATACTGGAAAAGATAATAAAAAAACAGATCTGCCAACATCTAGAAACAAGTAACTAGCAGTCAGCATGGGTTTGTTAAGAACAGATCATGCCAAACCAATCTGATTTCATTCTTCAACATAGTGACTAAATTAGTAGACCAGCAAAATACTGTAGACATAATATATTTAGATTTCAGCAAGGCATTCAACAAAGTAGACCACAGCCTACTTCTTAGTAAGCTAGAAAAAAGTGGAATAGATAGCACCACCACTAGATGGACTCGCAACTGGCTGACAACGAGTAGTCCTTAATGGGTCTAAGTCTATATGGAGAGAAGTAAGCAGTGGGGTGCCACAAGGTTCCATCTGAGGCCCAGTACTCTTCAATATCTTCATTAATGACTTAGATGAGGGAATAGAAGGGGAACTTACCAAATTTGCAGATGATACTAAGCTGGCAGAAATAGCTAACACCCAAGAAGATAGGCTCAAGATCCAGATGGATCTTGACAGACTAGAACACTGGGCCGTATCTAACAAAATGAAATTCAATATAGAGAAAAGTAAAGTCCTACACTTAGGCAAGAAAAACCAAAAGTACATATATAGACTGGGTGAAACCAGGCTCAATAGCAGTAACTGTGAGAGGGATCTTGAAGTCTTAGTGGACAACTAGCTAAATATGAGCCAGCAGTGTGCAGCAGCAGCCAAAAAAGCTAATGCAATCCTAAGTTGTAATAACAGAGGGATACAATCAAGATCAAGGGAAGTACTAATACCACTCTGTAAAGCCTTAGTAAGACCACACCTAGAGTACTGCATCCAGTTTTGTTCACCACATTATAAAAAGATGTTGAAACTCTAGAAAAAGTACAGAGAAGAGCAACCAGGATGATTAGGGGACTGGAGACTAAAACATATGAAGAACGGTTATAGGAACTGGGCTTGGCTAGACTAGTGAAGAGAAGGACCAGGGGAGATATGATAGCACTCTTCCAATATTTGAGGGGTTGCCATAGAGAGGAAAGGGGTCAAGCTATTTTCTAAAGCGCCTGTAGGCCAGACAAGGAATAATGGATGGAAACTGAAGAAGGAAAGATTTAACCTGGAAATAAGGAGAAACTTTCTGGCAGTGAGAACAATCAACCAATGGAACAGCTTGCCCTCGGAAGTTGTGGGAGCGCCATCATTTGAGACTTTCAAGGAGAGATTGGACTGCCATTTGTCAGAAATGGTGTAGGGTCTTCTGCTTGGGCAGGGGTTGGACTAGATGACTTACAAGGTCCCTTCCAACTCTGATTATCTGTTATCTGTTATCCACTTGAGAGATTCTATAGAAGGACATGAAGAATAACAGTGCTAAGTTCCTGTGGGACTTCCAGGTCCAGATGGACAGCCAGGTTCTCCCCAATAAACTTTTTTATTATGGTAGTAGACAAGGTCCACAAGACAGCTGTGGTGATAGATGTAGTTGTGCCATTGACAGCAACACCAGGAAGAAGTATGAGAAATGTAGAAGTTAAAGGGCCTATCGGAGGAACTAGACAATATGTGGAACATAAAAATCAAAGTTGTGACCTTGATGATTGAAGCACTTGGGATACTGACTCCTAAGCTGGAAGAGTGACTCCAATAGATCCCAGGAACAACATCAGATCTGTCTGTCCAGAAGACTGATAGGAAGTAGCTAAGATATTGCACAGAACTTTCAAACTCTGAGGCCTCTGGAAGAGAACCCGATTTGGAGGAAGGCATATATATCCCATAGGGATAAGAAGGGGATTTTTACAGACACACAGCCCTCACCCACCCCAGAGAGAGAGAGTGAGTCTTTTTGTCCAATAACTTAAAGTGACTTACATGGAGAACTCTGTCCTTTGAGGGGGTCAGACTGAGAATGACTGGTCCAAACTAAACCAGTCTTCCATAGTTAATGGGTGAATTTGAATCAATGTCTTTTCAGGCCTAGGCCAATAATTTAGCCAATAGATCACACTAGTTCCACATTTTCACCCATCAGTTTTGTCAGGCAAAGTTACTATTGGAAAAAAAATCCATTCATTCAGACAGTAAAACCTGCCAACATTGTGATATTCTAGGGAATTTCTACAAATTTCATTTCTTGGCCTTTTGAATGAAAAAAGCAAGATGTGGATTAGGCAACATTTGTTCTGTCCATCCCAAGATATCCCTTCTTTTTTAATTCAAAACCTTTTCACTTAATGAAGAATTAAACACATTATGAATGGGATGGGGGGAAACAACCATATTGCCATAAAGCAGTTCTCAAATATTTTGATCTTAGACCCTTTTACATTTTTTGAAAATTATTGAGGACCCTGAAAAGTGTTGATTTACCTGGTTTACATTATACTGCATTAGAAATTAAAACTGGGAAATTATAAAATGTTACAATATTTGCTTAGTTGACTCTGTGGACCAAAATCACATTGTGAGAACTGCTTCCATAAGCCGACCTGTCCCCGTGACACTATGGATGCCCCCTTTTTAAGCTGTCCCTACTTACTTAAGTCAAGGAGAATTTCACTTGCTAAATTTCTGTGTCTAAATTTCTGCTCTTTATACCATCAGATATAAGGCTGGAGTTTAGACTGAAGTCCTTTGTGACAAACACCAATTTTCCATGCCATCCAGTAAGGGATACAATTTTCATTTGTTTATTATCACTGAAAGGATACACTACTCCCCCCTCCCCACAAAGCAAGATTAATTAAAATAAAATGAAAGAAACAGATTGTAATTGCTCAGAAGGCAAACTCTGCATAGTAATAAAACATCTACAGAGACTCAATCATTCTCTCTCTGCCCCAAGAGCTGGGAGAAGAGCAGGTTTTCAATGACTTTCTGAACACCCTCAGTGTGGGACCTCTGTAGATCTCTTTCAAGAACCCACAACTACTAAAATGGTAGTGATCATACAGAGCCACTTTTCTCAATCCAGTCTATCTCCCAGGGTTGCTATTGTGTGTGTGGTTCCATCAAATCCAACATCCTGTTCAATGCAGGTATTCCAAATCAAAACATTTCAGACAGACCGCAGTCTGGCTCTGCTAAAGACCATCCATTTAAGGGTAGCCTACCATGTCATTTGCTCTAACTTTGGGTTTTTTCCCTAAGACCCAATTAGAATCAAGGAAAGATTATAACTATGGAATTGCACCACAAATGTTTTACATTTTTTCATGCAGTTTGACACTCCAATAGAAAGCTACATATTATCCAGACAATTTTATATTCCTCTGATGATTGTTACTTTTAATATATATTTCCCCCGCCCACCAACTAATTAAGAAGTAAGATGCACTCATTTGCCTTACCTTTCAAACAGCTTAGTCTGCTTTTCCTTTGCATCTCCAACAATACCCAGAATCACTGTGATTGTGGCATTGATATTTTCCCTCTCTTTTTCAAGGAACAAAACAAAACAAAAAAACAAAAACCAAGTCACACAAGGCCATTGCTATCCTTTCTTCCATTTCTTCTTCTTTGCAGCCCTTCAGAGTTGTCATTAGCAAAAATAGCTGGATCTTTTTTTTAATGTTGTTGCATTGTGGTTGCCCTAGAGCAGGGGTCGCCAAAATTGGCAACTTTAAGATTTGTGGACTTCAATTCCCAGAATTCTTCAGCCAGATGCTGGCTGAGGAATTCTGGGAGTTGAGGTCCACAAGTCTTAAAGTTGCCAAGTTTGGAGACCTCTACTCTAGAGAATGAACCTTAAGCAACTTTTGCTCGCTAGGGGAGAGAAATCTAAAATAAAGGAGGCCTCTTACATGGAGCTTCACATCATTTTGATGGAGCAGGCACTGGAAATACTTTGGCTGGATTGGTCCTGGTAGAATAAAGGCAGTTATCAGTTGTAATCAATCGTTGTTGGCTTTAAACTGCACCAATTGGCTCACTCTGCTGCTATTCTTTACTTTAGATTGGAATAAAGATGTCCTTTTTTCTGGGTTTGTTTTTATTGTGAAAAAGCCCTGCAGTGAGATTCATGACAATTTAATTGGACTTCTCCCATTCTCCATTTTTTTTAAAAAAAACCAGTGTTTCTGCTTCTGCTCAGTTATGCTTCCATCTTACCCTGGTAATGGGAAATAGTTGAAAAAAATTGGGCAGCCCAAACTGTTAATGGGCCATAATGCACAAAATATCAGACTTCTACTCCAAGCATCCTTAGCTCTGAAATTTCTTCTTCTTCTATAATTTGCAACACCGAGAAAAAAAAATTCCATGAAGGGAAAAGCACTTATGGATTGCAAACTGTACTGAACAGCATGATCATGACTCTCCCTATTGAAGCTGCCCCCTCTCTCTCAAGGGTTCACACAATGCAGGAAATCATGTTTGGTTGACCACTTTACCTGTGTGAACCCAGTTAAGTGTAGCATATCCAAGAAGCCAAGGTTAAACAAAGCAGAGCGATATGAATATCTGGCCATTGAGCTTTCTTTACTATTGTTCAAGATCAGGTAGGTTAAAAAAATACTGCAGAGCTGGAAAAAAATGCAGCAAAGTATGCCATACAATTAAGAGTAAGTACTTTCTTATACCAGTAGAAAGAAAAAATTATGCCTGAACTCACTAATGATTACATTAAGCTATATGTCTCTTTGCCCCATGAATTCTTAACTAAATCATATTTTTCTGTTGAATTTATATTTACTGACAAAGAAATAAAGGGAGACTAGTATAGATCTATTTCAAGCTATTTAGCTCTCATAACTTAGTAGAAGCAGTATGTTCCATCCCATATTTGGGTAGACCAGGTTTCCCTGATAGACCTGCCTCAGCAGAAAAAACACTTAACTAAATCATAGTTATCTGGGGCAATCTGGGACCATACATGGTAAACTGTAAAACATGGTTTACAAAAAGGTCTGGGTTCAAATAACCCATGCAAATCTATGACCAATCTAGCCTCATTATGGTTGAATCCAGTGGTGGGATTCAATTTTTTTTACTACTGGTTCTGTGGGTGTGGCTTGGTGGGTGTGGCAGGGGAAAAATACTGTAAAATCTTCAGCCAGAGGTGGTATTTGCTGGTTCTCTGAACTACTCAAAATTTCCACTACCGGCTCTCCAGAACTGGTCAGAACCTGCTGAATACCACCTCTGGTTGAATCCACCCAATGTTAGGAGATTGTTGGATTTTTTTTCTTAGCAGGGAAAGAAAAGAAGCAAGTGATTGGAGTTATGTGCCTAAAACGACTCATTCAGTGAATAAAGGAGGTAGGATGATATTTTTCACTTATAATACTAGAATGTGGGATCATACAATGGAACTGAATGGCAAGAGATACAGGATAGTTATAAGGAAATATTTTAGCATAAAATTTATGGAGTTTGATTCATGGAGGCCAGGTTTCATGTGTATGGAAATACTGTTTTATTTGCTTGAATTAATCTGGGGAAAAAATCCTTCTCTCCACTATGATTGGCGTGTGTCTTCTTCAATCTCAGGTCCACTACCAGAAGCTTGGGAGTTTGAGGGTTAACTTAACTGTTCATAGCACTGCACTCTTCTGGACAGAGAGCTCTGATGTTGTTCTTGAGATCTGTTGGAGCCACTCTCTCAGCTCAGGAGTCACAGACCAGAGGGCTCCTATCCTCACTGGGACCACTTTGGCCTTCACTTTCTATATCCTCTATAGTTCCTTCTGCAGGGCCTGGTATTTCTCTAGCTTCTCATACTCCTTCTTTATTTATTTACTTTATTTGTTTGTCAAACATGTACAAGATAACAAGTATAAGTATGAACATAAACAAGAACAAAGGAAGTAAATGCAGATAAATGGGGACCATGGTAGGCACGCTAGTACGCTTATGCACGCCCTCTTAGGAATGGGGTGAGGTCCACGGTAGACAGTTTGAGGTTGAAGCTGTGAGGGATTGAGGCTGTAAAAATGGAGTCGGGTAGGGCATTCCAGGCATTGCTGAAGTCATATTTTCTGCAATTGAATTTGGAGCGGTTTATCTTGAGTTTGTATTCTTCCTGATATTGCTGTCATTCAGCCTTGCTACATTTATTACCACTGTTATCTTCTGTCCTTGCCTACTACCAAAATGTCTGGTTGTTTGGCCAGTACCTGCCTGTCTGCTTAGATCTGGAAGTCCCATAGGATCTTAGCCCTGGTATTCTCTGTGACCTTCTATGGAATCTCCATAGAAGGTCCATCTTCTTGGGGTTAGATCATACCAATACCATCTGGACTTGGGACAATCTAGCCCATACAGTGTGCAGATGGTCGTGTATACAATTCATGATATATTGTTTATCATCAGTCACATATACTGTATACCCACCATGGAAGTTTATAGACAAAACAATTGATTAGAAAGTCTTAATATTTGATAGGCTAGAAAGTGTTCCTATTTCCCATGGATTCCAGGAAGAGAACTGGAAAAGCAGAATTGGGGAATTTTCATGGGCTAGATGAAGCCTATGGATTAGTGATTTCCCATACCAAATCCACAATTTGTCACTGTTTCAAGTATCACCTGTCTTTCATTTCATTTCATTTATTGGATTTCTATGCCGCTCCACCTCCTGAGGGACTCGGGGCAGCGCACAATCATAAAAACAATATAAATACTATTTAAAAAGAGATTAAACATGAAACCCAATAATCCAAATTAAAATAGCACTATTCATTAAAACCCCATCCCCCTCCTCAGTCCAGGTGAGTTGGAACAACCATGCTTTCAGGCCCCGCCGGAAGGACTGGAGGTCAGGAGCCACCCGAAGCTCCAGGGGCAGCTGGTTCCATAGGGTGGGTGCTCCCACAGAGGAAGCCCTACCCCTGGGGGTCGCCAGCCGACACTGTCTGCCTGACGGTACCCCAAGGAGGCCCTGTCTGTGAGAGCACACGGGATATTGGGAAGCCATTATTGGCAGCAGGGTCTCCCTCAAATACCCTGATCCTAAGCCATGTAGGGCTTTATAGGTCAGTCTTTGTTGTTCTCAAGGCAAGGATTTTGTATGCAATGGAATTTGGCTTGATTTCCATCTGGCTCCTATTGTAACAAAACTAAGTGTGTTTTAAAAAAAGTACAGCATCTATTTGTCATGCTTACGAGCAAGAGGAAATGAGAATTTATTCAGGTCAGGCCAAGTAGCACAAGCAAGCTTACATTTCAAGAAGCAGGGATGGACTACAGAAATGATGTACAGTGTCAGAGCCCCTTTATTTACAGATCCTCGAGTTCCCTCTGCTCATGTTTGCTGTAATTGATATGCCATGTTCTGCCATTTTGAGGCAGGATACACATGAGAACTGTTGCATAAATCTGAAAATTCACTTTAAAGTAGCTTGAAAAATAACTCAGATCTCAAAACTCAGGAAAACACTCCACCTACTGCAGTCCTCAACTAATTCCCAAATGCTAAGTAAGGCCTCCAGCCAGCAAATTTGCTTCTCTCCACTTCCTCCAAGAGAGAACATCACAATGTTATTTCACAGTGCAAAAAGGTAGATTGACAATCATTCTGACTTTATCATGAATCACAAACTGAGCAGACATCAGCTACAACAATCAAAATAAATATAAACCATTCAAAGCTGAAACCACGCCATAGCCCAAGTTTTTTCCTCCATTCCCCATCCTCTGTTCAGCTTATACATTTGTATTCTCCTTCTCACCTTACCCTTCAGAATCCATCTCTAGCAAATTTTCCCACAGTCAAGAGGACAGGCAATAGAAGCCAGCCATATGAACAGAAAAGAGAAGATGTTGGTTTCTTTTTTCTGCTGTTTAATTACCTCTACCAGCATTGATTTTCTAGCACTTTTAATTGACAACTTTCATTACTGAACTGTTCATTGTTGCATCTGCTCCTAGTACTTTACAATACCTGTCAAATAATTTTAAATGAAACTTACTGGCTTTAAGATCAGATATGATAGGACTAAATGGATGAAGAATTAACATTCCTAAAAAGATCTCCAGTATTCTGCCTTTCTTTGCTGTGAATTCCATAAGGTTGAGGAATAAGTGGAAGAATCACATCAAGATAATGATCAGATAAAAGAAATCTCAGTCTAGGCCGAAACTGTAACCTGAAAAAGCATCTCAGTCAAACCATCCCTAGTTCTTATGAAGATAAAAGAGGGAGAGGGAAGCATATTCAGACTTAACAAGATTCTGTTACTATAGCCTTAGTGCCTATAGTGCTATTTTTTGGTCCTTTGTGCTCTCTGAGCTTGGTTATTTATTTATGGGCATTTCATTACCCAAATAGGTAACATCATCAGTGCACTGATGATGTTACCTGTTATGTATGTAGGTTTGAATGTCATTGGTTTAGTTTGAATTGCTCTTGTAAAATGTCAAATAAGATTGGTTTAAAAAGTGCGGGAAAACCCTGCACTCTGATTGGCTGGCAACTACGGCTGCTGGCTATAAGAAGCAGCCGTAGCCCAGCCAAGTCGGGTCCATTTGAGCTGTAGTCACTGAATAAACTCTTCACTGAAGCTCTTCGCGTCTGACTCTTCATGCAAACTTAACATTACCTATTTGGTTAATGAAATGCCCACAAGTAAATAACTAGTTTACTAGTTACTAGTTCGAGAATGAAATGTCTGTAAGAAAACAATCAAGCTCAGAGAGCACAAAAGACCCCATAGTTCAACCCTAGCTACAAATATTTTCTTCTAAAATACTATTAACATGCATGACTTTGGTTTCTAGTCTAGTCCATCTCGAAGGGCTGACATATCACTCTTATGTTTCTTTAGTGCTTCCCTCCAAGTTTGACAAGGACCAAAAAGATGTGTATGTATGCTAGGCAATTGCTTTGTGTGGCTTGATACTGTTGGAAGAAATATCCATGTGGTTCAGTTCCAAGTGGGAGAGAAAGACACTGGAAACATGGAGGCTGATTGGAAAGATGGTTTAATGGTGAAGTAGAACCACCTAGCATGTGTGATTCTGGGTAGCTGAACACATGGAGGGGAGAGTGAGGGTTATTTATACCCTCTCTGGGCTTTGAACTTGAGCTTCCTGTTTTTGTGGCAAGAACATGTATTCTATTGGTTGCTGCTAGAGTCCCATGGAGCTACTTAGGTGTCATAGCTAATTTTGTAGGTTATCTGAGTCAAGCCTGGTTGAAGCTTGGGCTGATGCAATGAAGGAGCTTGTTGTGCAGTTCCTATTGTGACTGAATGGCTTTTCCCTAAGGATAATCCCATCATCCTGAACTGAAGGTCTTTTGTTTTGTAGATAAGCTGGCCCAGTCTTTCTTAATGGGCACCAAATATCTGCTGGAGGCAGGGAGTTTCTGTCTCCCTTAAGATTTCCATTTCTTTTTTAGGGGAAATACAATATTCTGCCTTTTTAAATATTTCTCAAAATATTTCATTCTTCTAGGAGATGTGACTTCCTTCAGTACCATAGTGGAAAAAAAACCCCACACACTCATATCCCCCAAATGGAAATAAGGCAGCAGGGCAGTGATGTCATCAAAGATAGCCGGATCAAAAGAATTGGTCCTCTGTATGCACTTCAAGTGCTTTCATTCACACAGGTACACCATGTATTGTACCGCTTAAAATGCTTCTCTTCTTTGATACATAAATGCATCACTCCAGAATTTGACAGGCTATTTTTCCCCTGATGTAAAAATCACTTGTGGCAGTTTACAAAATAAAAGTATGTCCAAATGCAGGGCAGCAGTTTGGGAATAGTAATGAAATAAAACCTAAGTATGTTCTGTAGCCTTTTGCGTTCCATCAGGCTCAACTCCTTTCAGCTGCCCTCTCTTCATTTATATGCATCTCAGCATTCCTTTATGCTTGGCTTGCTATTGAACTAATAAGCCAGACTCCATCTCCACTAAGAAATTAGCTTTGCTGACGAGTGAAATATATCAATCTCTTATAGGCAATTCCAGCCACAGCTGGTCTACAAATAACATTCGGCTCCTCTGACTGGACTGAAGTTTATAACCTAAAACCTTGAGGCTCTGAATTGCTTCTTGCTTATTTGTTTTGCAGAAATCCTCTGTTCTGTGACAAGAAAATCCAAGTTGTATGATCAAAAGAGACAATTCAGATTGTTTTCAACTAATCCGATAGTTGTTTGTGCGCTTTGCATGCATGTGTATGTATATACACCAGACCATTTGATATTTTTAGTTTTACCATTTTTCTCCCTCTTTCTAAAGCTTTCTCATATCTTGGTCATTTACTTCCTCACATTTTTATTCATCATTTTCTGCAGAGAGGTTTTTTATTAAAAAGGAAATATTTTTATTTTATATTTACAATAATTCCATCTTTCATTTCAACAGGGTGTCGACTGGGTGCATATGTTTTGTGGTAATAATTATAATTAATACTTTTTTTACCAATATAACAATAATCACATTTTCTTATAACTATTATTTAATATATCTATTATTTTTTTTAACAATCTTAACTTATTTCTTTATATATTCATCTAGTCCATTTTAATTTGCTTTATTTTCCAACCATTGATAAAATAAAACCCATACCATATAATATTCCGTTTCTTCTTTTTCTTTGATTACCAATGTCAACCTATTCATCTCTGCACATTCAACTATTTTCTCGATTCCTTTTCCCTTTATCGGTATCTTATCACTTTTTCCATTCTGAACAAATACAATTCTGGCTGCTGTTAATATATGTATAATTAAATATGTTTTTTCTTTACTGTAACGTTCAGGTACCATTCCTAATAGAAATATTTCAGGTTTCAAACCTATGTGTTGCTTTATCATTTTTTCCAACCATGTGTGTATTTTTGTTCAGTATCTTTTTTCTGCAGAGGGGTTTGATGTATCTTGGGACACAGATGGCTAATTCTTGGTCACCCAAATATTGCAGAATCATGATGCACAACTAACATTGGCAAAAATGACAGACACTGTGTCAGGGGTGTCAAATTGGTGGCCCGCAGGCCAGATGCATCACATGCTGGCCATAGCTCCATGAATGGATAAAACGCCACAATGTCACGTGATGGCAACGTGATGCGGCGAGTTTGACACCTGTGCTGTAAATTGTCAGTTTTCTTATCCTTGCCGCATATAAAACACGTAGACTTTACTTTTACACCAATAACAGTGCCTGGCATCTCTCTCTCCCCAGCCGGCCCACACAGGAACTGCTGAACTGGCCCTTGAAGAAATCCAGTTTGACATCCCTGTTCCAGAGCGTGGCAGATATACTGTACATAGGAAGGAGCTGTCTAATTTTTCTCCCTCAGAATCATAATGCCAAGAATCAGATTACTAAAGGTTGCTTCAGTAATCTGTAGACTTCTGTAGGTCTGGCTCCAGAGGTGGCATTCAGCAGGTTCTGACCAGTTCTGGAGAACCAATAGCAGAAATTTTGAGTAGTTTGGAGTACCGGCAAATACCACCTCTGACTGGAGATTTTACAGTATCCTTCCCCTGCCATGCCCACCAAGCTACGCCCACAGAACCGGTAGTAAAAAAAAATTGAATCCCACCACTGTATGGTTCCCTCTGTCCTTGTCTAATAGAAAGAAAACAATGGTAACTTTTCCTTTAGCCTCTTCCATTCAACAGGGAACCCAGAAATAATATCAGCAATATACAGAAGGAAATTTCTAAAAGGAACAAAAGGAGCAAGAAATAGGAAACTATGTTAGAAGGACAAAAAGAGGTCAGGAAGGGTTACTATCCTTTATCAAACTTGCCTAATAAAGTAAATGACTTCTGTACAATTGGAAGACTTTTCATTACACCACCAGTGTTATATAACCTGCCATCAGACTATCTTGCTTCCTTGCAGGATTAAAGGGTAGCATTACAGCTTGACATTGATAGAAATTGTCAGGAAGCATCTCTTTACTTAGAATTTAAATCTCCAGTGTCAGATGAAGTGCATTCTAGGATATGAAAAAGAACTTGAAGATGCCACTGCCAGATCTTTATGTTACTTTGTTTGACAAATCCTGAAACATGAGTAAAATACCAGATAACTGTACCTATTTCCAGAAAAACAAAGACCTAGAAAATGATAGAATCATCAGCTTGATGTGGATATCTAGAAGATTCCATAACAGATCATAAGAGATTGCTCTGTAACTATTGGAAAACCATCTGATGTTAGAAATCAGTATTGATTTGTAAGAAAAAAACCCCATTTATTTCATTCTTTTGAGCAGGTAATAATTTCAGTAGTTTTTGTAATGCTGAAAATAATAAAAAACCCCTCCCTTTTTATGACCCTGTAATTCTTTAATTCAATTGGGATGCAGTGGCTCAGTGGCTAAGATACTGAGCTTGTTGAGCAGAAAGGTCGGCAGGTCGGTGGTTCGAATCCCTAGCGCTGCATAATGGAGTGAGCTCCTGTTACTTGTCCCAGCTTGTGGTAACCTAGCAGTTTGCAAGTATATAAAAATGCAAGTAGAAACATAGGGACCACTTTGGTGGTAAGGTAACAGCGTTCCATGCACTTTCGGTGTTTAGTCATGCCAGCCACATGACCACGGAGACATCTTCAGACAGCGCTGGCTCTTTGGCTTTGTAACGGAGATGAGCACCGTCACCTAGAGCCGGAAACGATTAGCACGCATGTGCAAGGGGAACTTTACCTTTAATTCTTTAATTCAGGGTAGAGTTGGGGGGACTGAATGGAGCTGAGCATTTATTGGCCAAATAGGTAACAACTGATGCAAAAGGTGGAGATGGGGAACCCACAGTTTAGCAAAAGGGCCTTGGGTGGCTCAGGCTGTTAATTGCCTGCACTTTAGTTCCAGCTGCCTACAACTGCTGTAGGCTCGAATCCCACCAGGCTCAAGGTTGACTCAGGGTAGGTAAATTGAGGACCCAAGATTGTTGGGGCAATTAGCTGACCTTGTAGCCGCTTAGTAATAAGCAGGCATATACAATGGAATGAAGGCTATTGCTGAGCACACTGGGTTGTATCCCAAAAATTGTAAGCTGCCCTGAGTCTTGGAGAAGGCGCATATAAATGTAATTAAAAAAAAGTAGCTCAGTGTAACCTGAAAATAAGTTAGCACTTCGATGTGGTACAGAAAGGATCAATGAAATTTTAGGATGCACCAACAGAAATATAGCTTCTAAATAGCAGAAAATATTTTTTCCTCTTTAAATGCTGCTGTTATGTATTTTATCTGGGATGGGGCACCTTCCTTTAAGAAGGATTCAGAAAAACTGGAAATATTTAGAGTTTCCTTAAGCTTCTTGACTCCCATATGTGAACCTGCTGAAAACCAAACAACCTTTTTAATTTAAGAGAAGGAACCTTTCAAATGATTTCAGTCTCTCTTTCAATGTGCTGCCTTCAGAAAGAGCATTTGTTAAAAAAAAAACACCAAGAATTTCATATGGCAGAGAAAGAGAGAGAGAAAAACAGAGAGTGAGAGGTCCAAAAGTTTTAGTATTCTTTTAATGAAGTGAAGGCAAATATGCATGTCCAAAAAAAGGATCCAATTTTGGTCGGTCATTGGGACCAAAGGTTTAGTCTTTTGAACTTTCAGACTCATACTGGAGCCCATCCTCAGGGAACATCTCTCTACCAGAAAGTAGATCAGGCTAAATTTCTCCTCCTTGTGACCAACCCACATTGGCTCCTGTTAATGAAGCAGCTAAAAAAAGAGCACTGTGGTCTCACCAGTCCATAAATGAAACAAAGAAAAATAAGAAACAGAGGCTCCCTAATTAAAGTCCAGAAAGGGGACAAAATGCCCAAGGAGGGAATTAACCAGTGACGGAGGAGTATATGGAGATGTTCCCATTGCAGCACACATTGCCAATTAGAATGGAGGTACTTGCCTAGAATTAAAAGAATTGTAGCAGGAAAATTGGATTGTAATGCTAGATGTCCAGTAGAAAAGTTACCCTTTTGGTGGGCATGCCCTTGAGGAATATACTTAATACTAGAGAACCTGGCCGTGCAGCTCAGCATGAAGAATGAAGTTGCTCAGGGATCTGGGAACGTCTATCTAGACAAGAAGAGCCTGATGTGGTACACTCTTCAAATACTTTTTTAAAAAAATTCTTATTTATATCCCGCCCTTCTCCGGAGACTCAGGCGGGCTTACAATTTTTTTGGAGCACAACCCAATGCGCTCAGCAATAGCCTTTATTTCATTGTATATGCCTGCTTATTATTACTAGGGCTTTTTCCCCCCAAAGCGGCATTTTTACAAAGTCAGCTTATTGCCCCCAACAATCTTGGGTCCTCACTTTACCTACCCCGGGAGGATGGAAGGCTGAGTCAACCTTGAGCCTGGTGGGATTCGAGGCTGCACTAATTGCAGGCAGCGGGAACTAAGTGCTAGGCATTTAACAGCCTGCACCACCAAGGCTCTTTCCAAAAACAAGGTTCTTTTCAAATACTTGAAAAGATATATCACACAAAAATGTCAAGACCTGTTCTTTATTATTCCAGAATGCAGAACATGAACTAATGGATTTACATTAAAGAAAATAAGATCCACTTTAATGTAAGTTAATAGAAAAGGCAGAGGTATGGAGGTCTCCTTTTCACCAAATGTGAAATATTGAAGTTGAATATTGAAGTGGCTCTGTCATTTTTAATACTTGTTCTTGATCCAGTATTTCTTTTAACTTTATGCTTTTCATAATTTTAGAGCTTTTAATAACATTGTTTTGTAAATATTTGTAGTTTTTAAAGATTTTTTTAATGCCACCCAGAATCATTTGTTATCATATAAGTATGACAAAGAAATAAGTTCATGGAGGCTAGCAATAATCTGTCAAGAATTATTGCAATTTTGGATTCCTACATAAAACTGAAAATTGACAGCCTAAAATAGCCCTTTCCAATTCTAAAATATTGTGGTTCTTATAATATGTTTGATTTTGATCCTCAGCCCTCTTTACTCTTACGAGAACAGTAATACTATTTTCTATTTTTTAAGGAAATTCAAGAAGATTATATGGCCTTTTTCTTCAAAAGAAATATCAGTACCAAGACAGCTGAAAAAGTTACCCTACCTAGATGATCTTCTCTTACTAGTCAAATATTGATTTCATTTCAATGCTGAATACACACACAAACATGATTATTCCATTTAAGACTTTTCCCGGGAATTGAAAAATTGAATTGTAAAGGGGAGATAGGGATTCACCCCCTATCCCTTCCACTGCCATCAGTTGTAGTTGGATGAAAAGATCTGAATCAGTCTATAACTAACTTTAGGTAAAAGTCATAGCAGTTCTCTTGCAACTGAAAATCCTGATTGAAGGATTCTTTCCTGATCACATGGTAAAGCACAATTATATCCATGTCTCTCTCCTACAGGAAGACTTGAAATTGAGGGATAGGCTGGTCATCCAAAGAGGACCCTAGAAAATGTGACTGAATTAAAGCTTTTTGCCAATAATCAGGAGGATACAGCAACTACTAGATTGGAGATCCATAACAGAATAGCACTAGCACTTAGACTTATATACCGCTTCACAGTGCTTTACAGCAGTTTACAGAGTCAGCATATTGCCCCCAACAATCTGTGTACTCATTTTACCCACCTTGGAAGGATGGAAGGCTGAATCAATCTTGAGCCTGGTGAGATTTGAACTGCCAAATTGCAGGCAGCTGGCAGGCAGCAGAATTAGCTTGCAGTACTGCACTCTAACTGCTGCGCCACCAAGGCTGAGTGAATGACTGCAACTTTCCTATTCCTGTTACATCTCCTTTTGATACCCTTGTTCTCTAGCAAAGAGTCAGAGTATGTTCTTGTTACCCTCTAGTACACAGGTGTCAAACTCAATTGCATCATGTGACGTATTGTGATATATCGCAATGTTTTTGCCTTGCAGTGTCTATGGTCTTTTTAGAGTTGCCAACAGAAAGGGAGCGGAGAGCAGTGCGGCAGCTTGCAAACCAAAAGTGCATTCCATAAATGTTTTCAAAGATAGTAACTAGTTGATTGAACGTACTGCCACACAAAATTCTAACTAGAGAGTATGATTGATGACTCTTGGCTATGGATATGTCCCATTGGAGAATATGAATTACGATACACTCAGGGGATGGGGGAAAACCAGGGTCAAGGGTGACAATGTGTCTTAGAGTCAGCTACACCCAGGCAGTGCCAGACATTTTAACTCCCAATAAATCCTTTTGAAGTTTGCTGGAATCCTGACATGCAGAGCCGGGGTGGGTGTGGCTGCACATGACACATCTGCCCAATGTACTGCCAGTTTTACAGGTCTGATCTAGTAGTTGTCAGGGTTTTCTTGTAGCCTAGAGCTGATAACTGGGTGTGTTTGTGTGTCTTCTGATGGTGTTGCTAATGGTAAATGGTGAGAGTAAGGAAGAATAACCATCACAACTTCCAGTGCTAAACAGACTAAGTAAACCAATTCTTGGAGTTTGGGAGCTATGAACACAGGGGGGCTTTTGCCCAGGTTCGGCTGGTTCGCCAGCTTCGCCCTTATTTGGACCGAGATGCCCTTCGAACGGTTACTCATGCACTCGTCACCTCTAGAATCGACTACTGTAATGCTCTTTACATGGGGCTCCCCTTGCGGACGATCCGGAGGCTACAGCTGGTGCAGAACGGCTGCGCTGGCTGTGATGGGGGTATCCCGATACCCTATGTTACACCCCTCCTGCACGGCTTGCATTGGTTTCCGTCGCCTCGGGTCGCCTTCAAGGTGTTAGTAACAACTTATAAAGCCCTTAATGGCTTGGGTCCAGGGTACTTGCGGGAACGCCTCCTGCCAGCATCATTTTCCGATCGCCCTGTTCGCTCTCATAGGAGGGGCCTCCTTGGGTGCCATCGGTCAGGCATTGTCGGCTGGCAGTTCCCAGGGCTAGGGCCTTCTCTGTGGCAGCGCCTGCCCTTTGGAACCAGCTCCCCGTGGATCTCCGTTTGGCCCCTGACCTTCGCTCCTTCCGCCGGGACCTGAAGACTTGGTTGTTTCAACAGGCTGGCCTGGAATGACCCTGGGGGGGGGTCGAGGGTTTTAAATTTTTAATTCTTAACTGTATTCGGCTTGTTTATTTGTTTAATTCTTTTTATTGTAAATTTCTTCTGTTTTAATGTTTGCCGCCCTGAGTCCTCAGGAAGTAGGGCGGCATACAAGTCGAATAAATAAATAAATAAATAAACAAACAAACAAACAAACAAACAAACAAACAAACACAGATTGGATGGCAGTATTCATATAAAACAACTTGGTTACTGAATTAACACATTACACACAATAAAACAGGCTGGCTTTGGTCAATATGCTAATCCACAAAACACCTGATCAGTGTAATGGTAACCAGGTTTCTGTAAATGTACCCGCTAAGTCTTTAGGCAACTTAAATTAAGATTGCTGTATTTACACACAGGCAAACACACATATCCCCAGGGACTGAAGACTCCAGAAATTAATAATAATAATAAAAGCAAAAATAGTGCCAATAGTAATAGGAACCTTGGGTGTAATTCCAAAACATCTGGAACACCACTTGAATACCATCGGCACTGACAAGAATTCCCATCAGTCAATTGCAAAAGGCAGCTTTACTGATAGTAGCCTACATCCTACGATGATACCTTTAACACCATCAAACAACATTGATTTTCTCCATGTCCTTGGGAAATACTCTATAGGTAGATACAATGCCAAATCCAGTCTAAACATCTGGCTGACTGTGCAACCAATAACAATAATAATGAATTTATAGTCAGCCCAACTTGCAGTGAGTCTGGAATTACTGAAGACAAATTCTTCCCTTAATTATGCTAATGGACAAAGAGCAGGAAATGTGCTGTAACTTTGAAGGACAGAAAACCAATTTCTATACTTAGTTCATCTCAGGGCTGCTCCAGGTGACTGCACTAAAGTACTTCCCACCACTCCTTAAACCAATTAAAAGTTATGTCAGGATAATTTTGCTGTCAGCACTGCTGATCCTGATTTGGCAACAAAATAGTGGTGAAGACTGATGTCCTTATGTGACTGTTGAATGAATATTGAGAGCCAAGTTAAGAAAAAGGATTTTTCTAACTTTGTCTCTGCAGATATTGCTTATTACAATAGTGGCGAATATCTGTAGCTCTGGTGAAGGATGAGGGTGAAGGTTCATTCTCTGAGGTTGTGGGTTGATTTCGTTACCAGGCTAGGTACATTTTCAGCAGAGTTTAGGGGGTCTCAGTGTCAGTGTTCTTCTGTTTATAGAAGAACTGTTTACTCTGCAAGCAATTCCATCAACAGACACATTGACCTACAACCAGCTTACGAACCCTTCAGAACAGAGGTGGTATTCAGCAGGTTCTGACCAGTTCTGGAGAACCGGTAGTGGAAATTTTGAGTAGTTTGGAGAACCAGCAAATACCACCTCTGACTGGCCCTGCCCCCATCTATTCTCTACCCCGCCCCCTGAGTCCCAGCTGATTGGCTGGGTCTTCTTTTGCTGTCCTGCACAGGAGAATGGAGCTGGAAAGCAGGTTAGTGGGATGGGAAGGGAATGGGATTTTGCAGTATTTTTCCCCCAGGAGTTGGGAGGGAATGGAGATTTTACAGTATCTTTCCCCTGCCACATCCAACAAGCCACACCCACCAAGTCACATCATGCCCACCAAGCCACGGCCATAGAACTGGTAGTAAAATTTTTTGAATCCCACCACTGCCTCAGAATCCAAATCAACCGCACAGCCAGCCAGAGACAGCACCGACCTTCAACCAACTCACGCAAATCCCCCACCAGCAGTTCACCTCCCAATGGCCCTGACCTGATATAATCTCCTCATCACAAGACCCATCACAAGACCCACTGATGATTCACAGGTGGCCCATCACAAGACCCTCACTTGATACACCCACACCTGAAGCCCTCATAAACAGAAGGACACTGATACCCCCCTAAACTCCACCTGCTAATTACCTAGCCTGCTAATGAAATGTTTAGAAACCAACCCACAAGCTCAGAGAACGAACCTTCACCCTCATATTGTTTATTGTCAGGAAAGCTACTACCAACTGCTCTTCGAAAAAATGAGCTTTATGTAAGCAAGAGCCTAGAACAAGTTGCAGCCTACTCTGTTTCTGAATATAGGTTTAAAATTTTCTTGAAATACTGGTCCTTGACTTACAACAATTCATTTAGTGATTGTTCGAAGTTACAATGGCTCTGAAAAACATGTCTTGACCATTTTTCACAACTTATGACCATTGCAGCGTCTCCATAGTCACAGGATCAAAATTCAGATGCTTGACAATTGGCTCATACTTATGATGGTTTCAGTGTCCCAGGGCCATGTGATCAACTTTTATAAACCTTCTGACAAGCAAAGTCAATGGGGAAGCCAGATTCACTTAACAATTCTGTTACTAACTTAACAACTGCAGTGATTCACTTAACAACTGTGGCAAGCAAGGTCTAAAAAGAAATTTTGGATTCAGTTGTGGTGGTAAATTGAGGACTACCTATAGTGTTAAACCCATATCATAATATAGCCAATCTGAAGTCACAGGTGCAAAAGAGATATGGGTTGAAGCAGAAGGTAGCAACGATAAGCAAACTTCACCTTTGACTAGTGTTGAAAAGGAAAGCACTTGTGGCAATGAGTGATCCAGGATTCTGTTTTGAACCTGTGGGTAGATCAGCTGCAACGGAGAATCTGCACAGTTGGGACTGGTTCATGCATAAAAGGACATCATGGCTCTTAGTACTTCCAAAGTCAGAAAAGAATACGCAAAATAGCACCATCCTCCAAATCTGCAGTTACTCAAAGACAATGGAACTGGCAACACTCATGAGGCTGAAGCTGCTTTTATTTTCTGCTTTGAAATGACCATGCAATGAGGATAAGGGGATTTGTTTCTTATTTCCTAGGTGTGCACAACAAAGTAAGCCAGGAGATACATTACAACAATGTCACACATTTCTACTGTAACAGGCATGTGAGACAAGGTGGCAAGATGCTGGAGACTATCTGTAAATAAATCCTGTACTAAACCATAAGCCACAATTTACAAAATCTCTCTATATAAAAGCAAAATATCACTCACACATCATCACAAAATCTCCAGAACCATAAAGCCTACAAACTTGAAATTTGGCACATATGTTCCTCTTGGCTTCTAGGTGCTCACTAAGAAAGGATTTTTCAAAATGACCATCACAGCATTAGTATTTTGTATATTATTATTAACACGCTCTGATGCTAAGGAGTTCTACTCCCCCTCCCCACCTGAAAAGAAATCTGTTTCAAATGCAAAAGACAAGCAGAGGAGAGGAGTTTCAGTTTTAGTTTCACAGCACCAAGCAGCTTTAGTACAGAACAGTTGAGCTAAGCCACACCCAGGCTCCTTGCTGTCTCCTTCTTGCTCACACTTGTTTTAGTTTCCAAATAGCCCTCAACTCTCTCACACACTGAAAGGATACTAGCCAGATGAACACCAATGGATGCTGGTAGGCACAGGCAAAAAAAAATGTCCCCTTATTTTCCTCCCCCAAAACTAAGCCCAACCACATAGTGTTGTAGCGAAGCACGGATATCGAACTAGTCGAATATATAAGTTTGGCTACTGTGAACATTTCCATAGGTTGCTAAGCCTTTTGTTCCTATTGTTCATTTCAGTACTTTGGCCAAGTTACTGTAAAAGGTACTGCAACACAGGAACAGTCCCATTTCCTAGATCCTCTTCATCCACCTAGGTTGGCAACTCTAAAATGTGTGGATTACAACTCCCAGAATCCCCTGCCACTATAATGGCTAGAGAATTTTAGGAGTTGAAGTCCACACATCTTAGAGTTGTCAAAATTGAGGAACGCTGACTTAGTAGCTCCTTATTCTGGTTCAAATCTGTGCTGTGTTAATAGTCTGAAGTGCATCAGATAGACCAGTGTTTCTCAGCCTTACCAACATTGTGTGGACTTCAACTTACAAAATTTTCAAGCCAGGTTATTGGCTGGGGAATTCTGGCAGTTGAAGTCCACACATCTTAAAGTTGCCAAGGTTGAGAAAGATCAGTGTAGATTAATCTTCCCCAGAACGACACTGTGTCAGCTGAAAGCTCCTACAATTCTCAGCCAATTGAGGATTGTGGGAACTGAAATCTTCCAGTATCAAAAGGACCCAGCATTAGAGAAGATTGCTTTCAAAGGGCTGGATAAACAACCCTGCTGAATCTCTCCTATTTTTCAGCAAAGTGGTTCTTCTCCTTTAGCTACAGAACATGCTTTAGCATTCGCCTCAGGCTCAACACAGCGCCATCCCATTATTGACTGCCCCAGAGAGCTGGGTTTCATTTCTTCTGACAGCTTCTTGTCAGACAGTGACTTTTGAATGTCACTTGATGTGGATGATTAATATGAAAACAGCCTCCATTCTTAGTTTTCCACATTCTAGGACTGTTGGCACCAGATCAGGTAACAGTTTCATTTGGGAGATTAAATGCATGCATAAACCAAAGAAAAGATACTGAACTATTTCCAATCCTAATTATTTTTGCATTCCCTGGCAGTCAGGAAGTGGATTTTGCAGGAATCCTGGGAATTTTGCAGCCATTCTCCTTTTGCTGATGGGCTTGTGAATTTGTTTTGGGCTACATCAGAGATAATGAAAAAAATAATGTGCATATTTTGTTGCATATGTTGAACATAATTGGCTTAGTATACTTAGAAACTGGCAAATACCAGCAGAGATGTCACATGTACTCCAAGTGTTGTTTTTTTCCTCAGATTATTTGATATATCTACCAGGAATTTCCATAGAAATGACTCTTTTCATTGCTTATTTTTTATTCTAAACCTTTGTCATCAAGAATGTAAAAATAGACTTATTATTTATTTATTTGTTTGTTTGTTTTGACTTGTATGCTGCCACTCTCCAAAAAGGACTCGGGGCGGCTCACAGATAAAAACACAGAACAATAAATTATTTAAAAAGAAATTAAACTAAACAAGCCAAAATACAACTATAAAACCAAACTAAAATCGAATTTAAAACCCACCCTCTCTCCCAGGAGATCAGTCCAGCCCAGCCTGTAAAAACAACCAGGTTTTTAGATCGCGCTGGAAAGAGGAGAGATCGGGAGCCAGCCGAAGCTCAACGGGTAGCTGGTTCCATAAGGCGGGGGCCGATGCAGAATAGGCCCTTCCCCGGGTCACCGCAGCCAATATTGTCGTGCAGACGGCAACCCAAGGAGTCCCAACCTGTGTGCTCGCACAGGGCGACCGGTATTTGATATCGGCAGGAGACGCTCCGCAAGTACCCCGGACCCATGCCATGAAGGACTTTGAATGTTAATGTCAAAACCTTGAATCACACTCGGAGGGCAACCGGCAACCAATGCAGCCCGCGCAGGAGGGGTGTAACATGGGAGTATGGGAAACTCCCATCACAACCGGCGCATTCTGCACCAGCTGGAGCCTCGGATGGTATGCAAGGGCAGTCCTACATAGAGAGCATTGCAGTAGTTGAGTCGGGACGTAACAAGTGCATGAGTGACCGTGCGAAGGGCATCTCGATCCAGATAAGGGCGGAGCTGACGAACCAGCCGAACCTGGGCAAAGGCCCCCTGGCCACGGCTCCCACCTGCTCCTCCAAACTGAGCCGTGAGTCCAGGAGAACCCCCAGGTTCCACGCCCTATCCACAGGGGTAACACCTCTCCCCTATGGCCAAAGGTGGAATATACTCACTGGAGCGAGATGCCTGTATGCACAGCCACTCAGTCTTGGCGGATTGAGCTGTAGTCTGTTCCTGCTCATCCAGATCTGTACCGCATCCAAACAACGGGACATCACAGAGAGGGCGTCACTGATTTGGTTTGGGGTGGAGATGTATAACTGGGTATCATCAGCATACTGATGATACCTCACCCCAAAACCTCGGATGATCTCACCCAGCGGCTTCATATAGATGTTGAACAGGAGGGGCGAGAGGACCAATTCCTGTGGGACCCCACACATGAGAGCCCTTGGGGCTGACCTCTGCCCCCCTGCCAACACCGATTGCGAACACCCCGAGAGGTAGGAGGAGAACCACTGCAGAACAGTGCCTCCCACTCCCAACCCCTCAAGGCGCCGCAATAAGATACCATGGTCGATGGTATCGAAGGCCACGGAGAGATCTAATAGGACCAGGACAGAGGAAAAACCTCTGTCCCGCACCCTCCAGAGATCATCCACCAGTGCGACCAATGCCGTCTCTGTACTGAACCCGGGCCGGAAGCCCGATTGATAGGGATCTAGATAGTCCGCTTCATCCAGGAAAAGCGGAAACTGTTGAGCCACCACATTCTCAACAAGCTTCGCTAAAAAACGAAGGTTGGAGACCGGACGAAAGTTGTTTAATACGGCAGGGTCCAGGTCAGGCTTCTTCAGGAGGGGTCTCACCACCGCCTCTTTCAAGGCAGCGGGGAAAGAGCCCTCCTTTAATGAAGCATTGACAACTGCCCAGAGCCAGCCGCACGTGACCTCCCTGGCGGCATATACCATCCAGGAAGGGCACGGGTCCAATAAACATGTGGTGGAACTCAAACGTCGCATAATCCTGTCCACTTCATCCTCGGAAACAGGATCAAACTCAGCCCAGATGATATCGGCTGGACTTCTTGTCCCTCCCTCCTCAGACCACTGCAAGTTAGAGTCTAACCCTCCCAATCCGAGCGATCTTATCCAGCAGATACTGACCAAATTCCTCAGCTCTACCCTGCATAGGATCCAACCCTGTCTCCCGATGTAAGAGGGAGCGGGTGACCCTAAACAGGGCAGCTGGGCGGTCATCTGCGAATGCTATGAGAGCGGAGAGGTATGACCTCTTCGCCACCCCCAAAGCTACCAGGTAAGTTCTAATATAGGCTCTTAGCTGGGCTCAGTCGGATTCGGAGTGGGTCAATCTCCACCTGCTCTCTAACCCCCTCCTATGCCTTCATCTCCCTAAGCTCCTCCATGAACCAAGGAGCCATCTGGGATCTGCGGCGAGTGAGGGGACGCAAGGGGACAACTTGGTCGAGGGCCTGAGTGGCAGCCTGTTGCCAAGTGGCCGCCAGTACATCGGCCGAGCTGTGGATAAGGGAGGCGGGCAAAAACCCCAGTTCCGTCTGGAACCTTTCAGGGTCCATCAGACGTCTGGGGCGGAACCATCTCAGTGGCTCCTCATCCCAATGGTGTGGGGCCACTTGTTGGAAGACCAGCCACAGGAGATAGTGATCTGACCATGCTATGGGTTGGACATTCACGGTGCCCACCCCCAGATCACTATGCCAATGTTCCGAGACAAAAACAAGGTTGAGCATGTTGCCCCCTCATGTGTGGGGGCCTGTATTATTTGGGTCAGGTCCATAGCTGCCATGGAAGCCATGAACTCCTGGGCCAATCCCGATGTCCCCCCCAGGGAGGGCAGGTTATTACTGGATGAGTCCAAATAATCCTTTAGAACTGGGGTGTTAAATTCGCGTGTCACAACAGCATCATGTGATGTATTGGGACTTTCCCCCCCTTTGCTAAACCGGGCATGGGCATGGCCAGACCATGACACATCTGGCCTGTGGGGCCCAAGTTTGACAAGCCTGCTTTAGAACAATAAGCTATTTTCCTTAATACCAAGATGGCCTCCACTGACTCCCTCCTATTCCTATTTTCCAACAACTGGCCTTCAGAAGCTAATCATTTGTCTGATTCACTTTAAAGTCAGCTATATCAATGGTCATAGGTTGAACTACACACAGTTTAAGGAGTATTTCTTGTTCCTGTCTCTGAATCTTGCTATTAATTTTATAGTTGGGCATAAATGGCCTTTTTTGAAGCTATCCACCAAATCTGAGAGCCGGGAAACTGTGTGAATGAGTTTTCTGTGTTTCAAGGACTGTCCTATTCCTTTCCTTGGGATTGAATGAATGAAGTATGGGGAGCGAGGAAGGCTTCAGATCAGAGTACAGATAAGAAGCACAGTACCCTGGAGAGGATAATATATAAGAAAAGGGAGGTTGTTCACATGCACCCACACACAGCCCTGGCCAACCCATTTTAATATATTTATAAAATGTATAGATCACTTCAACCTGAAAAAAACTAATTGGTATACCCAGAAGAAACAATATCAGTGTAGTAGCAGCCACCATAAATAAGAAATATATGTCACAAAGAGGAAAACATTAAACATAACAATCATCGGTAACGAAATGCAGGAATACCACAATCCACTCAAGAGAACGTCTCTGAAATTCTCTTCTCTGAAAGACATTCAAAAGATAATCCCTTTCATCATATGTAATGAGGAGCAGCAGTAAAAAAAAAAAAGATAACAGAGGAATATTTCTACCCTGTACTGATTATTTATTTGGCATCTCACTCTTCCGTCTATTGAGGGCTCAAGGCAATATTCAGTTCAGGATAAAACAAAATAAACATAAAAGTCATGCAGTCATAATTTTAAGATATAAACAAAGCCCAGATCATTTATTGCATTAAAATTAGAAAACTTTCTTCAAATTGTGAAAAGAATATCAGAATGCTGTTGTGGTTTTTGAAGCCGGTCTAAAGCAGAATAAAGGAGAAGTTACTCTGATCCTCCATTGGAGTAGGCAATGATGGGGCTGTCGCAGGATCGACTGTGTGAGTGTCCACAGACCTAATTTTCCTATATGGTACGCCCAGTAATAGGGC
Organism: Naja naja; assembly: GCA_009733165.1. Taxonomy (NCBI): domain Eukaryota; kingdom Metazoa; phylum Chordata; class Lepidosauria; order Squamata; family Elapidae; genus Naja; species Naja naja. The sequence goes on from CM019148.1 coordinate 351,524,382, forward strand.
AATGATGATTTCAGATTGGGACAATATTTTTCAGATCAGTTAGGATCATATGGGAAGAGGCTGTCTTTAATTTGTGAAGAGGCTGACCTAGGCCATATTGTTCTGACCAAGGCTTCCTGAGACCGTAATTAAGCATACACTTAGTCCAAACAACTCTTGTTTTATTTCAACAGTGGGAATTATGTTCATTCCCAGCCCGTAATGAGTCCCAAACAGTCTCTTGAGATAAGCACCCACCTTTATCTCCTTTGAATTGCTGCCAACAACTAAAGGGCCAAATTAACTGTAAAAATGCAAACAAAGTACAAAGTCCACACAGAGCTTCAAGGTTTAATTCGAACAGAGCGAACGACTTTGCTTCCTGCAAAGGTTTCTCTACCTTTGCATTTCCTTTATACCTTATGGGAGGGGCAATCACCTCCAAGCCTTACTCCTGAGTCACCCCTTTTGTCTTAGCTGCTCTTGCCTTCTGGCAGCTCTGCACACACGCGCACTGGGAACAGGCTACGCTTGTTCCTCTGCCTTGCTGCTGCCAGATTCTGGAGGCTCCAGAGTCAGCACAAACTCCCAGATGGTCCTGGTCCCATCTCTGTATCGGATGCAGGACCCTCATCCGAGTCCTCCCCAGACTCCCGGACTGGTCCCTGTTCTTCCCCACTGTCAAATTCTGCTGCCATCTGCACAGGTTGCCGGTGAACGACAACACATATGGCATGCCAATACTAAGGCAAAGGCTGGCAGCTGTAAAATTCTGATTCTGCATGATGCTCTACAAACAACACACACACACACACACACACACACACACACACTTACCAGACATTTGGCTTGGTTCCTCAATACTCATAATAGTTAGCAATTAATCCCTGAGATTTTACAATGGTTCAGTTTAATTAGAGAGGCATAACTGGGACTACTAGTGACTGGAGGTTATGGATACTGTCAGGTCCTGTAGTTGTCCATGGGGATGCTGCAGGGATGAAATTCAACCACCTCAGCCAACCTCGGGAGAGGTGGTAAGAACGATTTGAATCGGTAAAAAATCGCCCCTGGTTGCTATTACTATTATACCAAGTATACCTAGCCACGCCCACAGCCACGCCCACAGAGCCGGTAGGGAATTTTTTTGAATTTCACCCCTGGGACCCTGCCATTCTAGTGGGAGGAGGGAGGATTCCTTGCATGGGGTTTTATTTGCTTTGCTTTGCTGTACCTTGTGGGAAATAGGGAGGAGGGGAAAGGAATGTGTCTCGGATCATGTTAAGGGGGGAGAAGAATGTGCTTTGAGTCATCTGCGTTATCTCACCACCAGAGAAAGTGAAACCGAAGCGCTTGGGAGTTGAGAGTTATCACCTTCTCTGCCCGAGGTTCTCAAAACATCTTCACACCTTGGGGTTGGCTCAATGTTGCCCTGGTCATTGGGAGGAGCTTTTCTTGTAGCGGTTTCATCTAACACTTTGAGCGGGAAACTTCAGATTCTGCCTACATTTCCTTTGTTATCGCTGTCTTTCAGTAAAAGTTCCTTTTGAAATGATGATTGTGCCTGCCAGATTTATGGGCAATCTTGACTTTGGAAAAAGGTTCATCTATGAGCTGGTACCTGTTAATCATTCCAGATTGACAGTCAAAGTCTAACACATCAGCAGGACATTATCTTGCAGCAACTTCTTATCAGGCATCAGAGACCAGGTCCATACATGAAAGTTCAATTAAGTTGATTTATTTCTAAAAGGAATATGAACAGGAATCTTTTCAACTAATGATTACCACCTGGTTAGAGATAGATGTATCAGTGGCATTCATGATGGGTTGGACTTAGTTTGCTTATGGCTATCTAGGGATTGTAGGCTGATTCCCCTTTTCACTCTACCCCAGGTTCTTCCATCTTCTACAATTTTGTCTTTGCATGCATCAGAGGTGGTATTCAGCAGGTTCTGACCAGTTCTAGAGAACTGGTAGTAGAAATTTTGAGTAGTCTGGAGAACCTGCAAATACCACCTCTGACTGGCCCCGCTCTCATCTATTCTCTGCCTCCCAAGTCCCAGCTGATCGGCTGGGTCTTCTTTTGTTGCCCTGCACAGAAGAACAGAGGTGGAAAGCAGGTTAGTGGGGTGGGGAGGGAATGGGATTTTGCAGTAACCTTCCCCCAGGAGTGGGGTGAGAATGGAGATTTTACAGTATCCTTCCCCTGGAATGGGGAGGGAATGGGGATTTTGCAGTATCCTTCCCCTGGAGTGGGGAGGGAATGGGGATTTTGCAGTATCCTTCCCCTGCATCACCCACCAAGCCATGCCCACCAAGGCACGCCCACAGAACCAGTAGTAAAAATTTTGATTCCCATCACTGGCATGCACCACACTAATCTATTAAATATTTATTTACTAAACATATTTATGTCATCACCCAACTCACACCCAAAGGATTCCAGGTGGCTTAGCACATTAAAAATTAAGTCTCAGCCCTTCCCAGTTTTCTTATTCCTTGCTGTTTAAGCTAAAGTGCTATCACTGGGAAAAATAGGTATCCAGAAAAGTCTTCTCACTCATGCCTCCTCTTTGCTCTTTGCAGCAAACTTTAAATTATCTGTCTCCGGTCATTTGCAGCATCTTTCAGCTGAGATAAATAAAAAGAAAGACGGGGCCATTGGTTGATTGCACTAGACTTTATCCACACTGGCGCTGATGATGAGAACTTTTCCCTCTTTTAGAATAAGTTACCATTTTGTGGCAGGTTATCCATTACAGCTCTTGAACTTTGTTTCAGCTGTGATTGGGAAACTTAACAATTGAGCTTGGTTGGTAATGGTTTCCCATTACACTAGTCTGTCAGATCCTCCTGTCCAGGATCAAGAGTCCAGTAATCCCTGAAGAGAGTTTAATGAACCACAGGTCACTCTAGTTCAGCATAAGCCCCTGATATTGCCATTTGTGCTTGGCCGTGTATCCTTCCTATTATCTGAGAATTCAGACTCTTGATCCTCTGTAGTTTTTCAGCCATGCAGAAATCTGAAGCTTTAGAAAGGGCCAAAAATTCTTGAAGCCTAGAATCAGCAACAAGGGGGGAGCTGAACTAAGGTAACACCTGGACTTGTCAGTCATCTCTCACATGGAGTTGGCTACAAAAGAATTTAAGGCAATAGCTCCCTTGCCAATGAACTCTGGAATCCTGAAAGTGAGATCTGTTTGTGTTTCTTCTACTTTTTTATGATTAGCTGATATTTAGCTGGTGTCCTTGGCATCGATGGTCAGATCAAGACATATTCTAAGGGATGTTTGGATCATTTAATCAATGATCATCTAATCATTTAAAAGTCAAGCAGAGTTCTGGGGTTGATCCTTGTGCCTCACTTACCATGGCATGCAGATATCTCAGTTGTTCTACTCTTTAAATGATATTCCCCCCTCTTCTCCCAATCCCAATTTTTCCTCTTCTCCCAATCCAATCCTTCATTGACAATTTGGTTGATGACATGGTCAGGTCTGAGACCCAGTGAATTTTTAAGTTTTCTACAGGTGTACCCTTCTTACCTCAGCTCTGGGCATAGTCTTCTATACAATATACATTTTGGTTTAAGCCAGTGGTGGGATTCAAATAATTTAACAACCAGTTCTCTGCCCTAATTATTTCTTCCAACAACCATTTCACCAAACTGCTCAGAAAGTTAACAACCGGTTCTCTCGAAGTGGTGCAAACTGGTTGAATCCCACCACTGGTTTAAGCTGCAATCAAGTGATATATCTGTTTGCTCATAGTAGACCTGTTAGCAGCCAGTATGTATGCAGGCTGATGGGATGTAGGAACATGAGATGAAGGGCGAAGTTCCTTGCCTATCCATTTGTATTCAAAACCACCTAGTTAGGATCTTTAGTTTTAAACATGGTAAAATCATTTCCCTAAGACATCATCTTTTTTTGTATTAATCCTACCCCATAACTCTGCCTAGTGGTTGGGTGCTGTACCTACTTCCCATTTCAAATCTCTGTGAAAAGTACAGAAACGAAGCAGTGGATGTTGGGAAATTTCTAGCCATGCTTGAGTCTTTGCACAACCATAAGAAGCATAAACCTGACCTCCAACCTCCCAAGAGCCATGAAACCTTATCTACTTGTTCCCAGGGGAAGGTAAGCAGTCTAGAGAGATCCTTGTAGTATAGGTAGAAATCAATATAGTTGCTGACTTAAGCTATTCACATGTGGTTCTGGTTGCTTGCTCCTGCCCGTAGGACGAGAAAAGAGACTCTGTGTGTGAGAGAGAGTGGGGGAGAGGGAGAGAGAGAGTTTAAGATTTTCGTTGGGAGAAGATTTGCTGAACTCCAAGGTATCATTCTAAACTTGGAATCCCTTAGTACTGTTTCTACAGAAAGCTATAAGAACAGATGGCTTGTATCCATGGAGTTCTCATTCAAATTATGGGCTCAACATTTCTATACAATTGCCCTGGGATACACACAAGAAGAAGCAGAAGTCATTTTGTATGTTGATCAAGATAGAGAATGATAATCCTGTGTCAAATAACATGGATATGCATTAAGCTTATTTATATGTACTTCTGAGTAAACATGACTAGGATCAAGGTAATCATGGATTGGGAAAAATGCTAATTGTGCTTAGTTTGTTTAACTGTTGGAAATATATACCGAAATTATACCGATTCAACCATTTGTTAATCTTTCAGAGACTCAGTAAAACTCCCTGAAATCATCAATATCTTGCACAAAGAAGCAGAAGTAATTTTGAATAGTAAGAAACAGAAGAAAGAGAGGAAGAAGAGCCCAAGGTTTTGTTTAACACAGAACTATGGATTTCCCCGATAGAAAGAAACAAATTAAAAATAAATAATAATAAACCCATTTAATTGGATGCTGAGATAGGAGAAGGGTCCAAAACAGGGGAGAATGTCACGAAGTTCCTACCCCCATTTTGGAAAATGATTGGTGGCTGTTTTACTTGCTAACCAAGGACTCTGGGTAAAAAAGGAAAGGAAAGTGACCTACCAATTTCTAGCTGGTGAGTGACTTGCATTAAATATTTAAGGACAATCCAATGCCCTGTCCTTGTTGTTGAAGCACAGTAAAGTTTGGCCATGGAGGAAATGGAATTCATGTCAACACACATCTCTGCAGATTGAAAGATGGAAGGGATCACACACTGTAGAAACCATGAGAAAGTGCCCAAATAATTTGCAGCTACTAACCATTGTGACCCAAGGCACTGACTGTCTGAAAGCTATGGAAGATGATTCTTCGGGGCAGTGTGGAAATAGGTTTTTCTAGATGTGATTTACTTGCTGGAGCCAAATGTACTTTTGTGATTTATGATTTTTTCCTCTGAAATAACATTTCCATTAATGTCAGATCTTGGCTGATGAACGAAACTGGCCAGAAGCATGACTTTGAATGCATTTCTAAAGTCCCAAAGCCAAAGGTGGTTGCTGCAGTAATTGAGTAGAAAGCTTCCTTTAGATTTCTATAAAGTGGTTGATTGAAGAACTATGTATCCTGAGAAGCCATCAGAAGAATGAGAGCTGATGGTTTCATCTGTCATATTTTTGCACGAGTGGCTTGGCACTTTATCCAGGATTTGTCTTCCTTGGGAAGAAGCTATGCTGGAAATATAAGATTTCTTAGTTATGAAGCTTACCTTTACTTATATATACCAGACTGAACAAGTGTGATGATTCATGCCTTAGAACTCCAACAGATTCTTGTTCCCTATAAACAGGGGTGCGAGTCTACCAGTTCGGACCAGTTCTATAGAACTGGTTGTTATGATTCTCTGCAGTTCGGAGTACCGGCAAATCGCGCCACTGACTGGCCCCTCCCCCCCATTGGATTTCTGCTTTCTAGCTAATCTAAATCACTGTTGTACTGCTTTGCCTTTGCCCAGGAGACTTCCCTGAGGCCCAGTCAGGAGTGGTATTCAGGGGATTGGGGGGTGGGGGAGAAGTGGCCTGAGAGCAGAGCCGAACCTTCCTTAGGACTGAAGCTTCTATTTTTCAGTGCAGACTCAGGCAGCAGATTGCAGAAAGGTAGATCTGTGAGTGAATCTATGATTCTGTAAGCAACTCAATCTGCTTTGCCTTATTTTGGGTAAAAGTTGCTCATATATATATATACATATACATATACATATACACATATACACATATACACATATACACATATATACATATATACATATTTGTTTTCGTAGATTTTCACGGGTAAAGGTATGTAGGTCTTGGTGTATTCGGGTCTTGTCCCGTGTAAGATTGAGAATACCTTGGCAACGTTTCGACGAAATCTCATCTGTCATCTTCAGGCTGGTGTCTTCAGCTTCGTTCTCCTGGGAGAAGTGTGTGATCGTGGCTGTTTTTCCCTTTTAAACTCTAGAGTTGGCTGTGCTGTTACTTCTTGATTGGTTTGTGGAGTTGATGTATGCAGACTGGATGGCTTTTTCCTGAGACCCTGTGTGGCTGAGGTGCTGGCTGTGTGTCTCTCAGCCTTTTGTGTTGTAACGACCTGGGTAATGGGCTGTGTGATGACCTTCTGAGTGCTATTGTTGTGACATCCTGGGTGTGGTGCTGTAATCTCCTAGGTCGTTGTCTGTGTTGCAACCTCCTGATGTTTTGTGTTGTAATCTCCTGAGTTCTGTGATGTAGTATCCTGGGTGGAAGGCTGTGATGTGACATTCTGGGCCTTGGTTTGGCTCTGAGTTTGAGGTCTGGCTATGTGTTTATAGCATGTGTCAGTTTGCTTAGTTTGGGGTTGGAGGGGGTGTAGCAGCTGGTGTTGCAGCCATGGTCTGGTTTCTGGATGGTGGTTGCCTTTCATCTGTGGTGTGGGCTTGGGTTTGAGTCTGGTGAAGGAGATTGGTGGTGGCATCCTGTGTTATTTTGGGTCCGTGTTGGTTTTCGTGGCTGGGACTCGTTTGTTGATTAGGGCTAGTTTCCAGATGTCTGGTAGGTGGAAGTATCATCCCGCTTATTCATGTTATGGGGTGTTTCTCTATTTCGATGGCTTCCTAATTATTCTCTTGTTGAAGTGTTCAGTATTGGAGATAAGTTTGGATCCCTCAAAATCAATTTCATGTCCTGTGGCTTTAAAGTGCTGGAAAAGGAGGAAGTTTTTTCTTCTTTTCTGATCATGCTTCTTGTGTTCTATGCTGCATTTATTCTCCTGTTGGTTTGTCCAATGTATGTGGCTGGGCAAATTTTGCACGGTATTTTATAAACTCCTTGGTTTTCTAGCTGGATCTTGTCTTTGGGGTTTCTTAAGATGTTGGCTATTTTTGGTCAGTGCCAAAGGCTGTCCTGATATTGTGTTTGTGGAGAATTTTGCTGATTTTATCTGTGGTGCCTTTGATGTAAGGGAGGAGGGATGCCATGTCCTGTTCTGTGTCTTGGTTTTGGGGAGTCTCCCTTAGGATTAGGTTGGTGATTGTGCTTCTTTGGAATCCATTGGACATTAATACATTAGTGAGGGTGTGTAATTCTGTTCTCAAGTGGTCTTTGTCAGCTAGGCATTTGGTTCTGGAGATGAGGGTCTTGGCTACGGAGTTGATCTGTGCAGGGTGGTGATGGGATTGTGCATTTAAGTAGCGGTTAGTGTGTGTCTTTTTCTGGTAGATGGTGTGTCTAGGGAGCCATTGGGTTTTTTGTAAATTAGGACATCCAGGAACGGAAGTTGGTTGTTGGTTTCTGTTTCCATGGTAAATTGTATTTTGGGGTGTAGGCTGTTGAGATGTGTGAGGAAGTTGTCCAGTTTTTCTTTCCCTGTGGCCAAATTATGAAAGTGTCATCTACATATCTAAGCCAGAGTTTGGGTTTGCATTGGATTTGTCTAGAGCATTGGTTTCAAAATGTTCCATGTATAGGTTAGCGATGACGGGTGAGAGGTGATCCCATAGGTGCTCCTTCTATCTGTTTATATCTTTGTCCATTGTGGATGAAGTATGTGTTGGAAAGGCAATGGTTGGTCAGATCTAGGATGTGCTTAGGGGGGTTGTATTTGTTTTGGATAGCTGTCAAGGCTTCTTTAATAGGTACTTGGGTGAAGAGGATATGACATCAAGCTCACAAGTAGGTCGCTGGGTTGTAGGTTTTGTTTCTTTATTGTTTCTATGAAGTGGAAAGAGTTTTGTACGTGTGAGGTGATGGATTCTGTGTAGGGCTGTTGTTTGGCAGAAATTTGGCAAGGTTCTGTAGAGGTGAGCCTATGGAGCTGACTATGGGTCTGAGTGGTGTTCCTTCTTTGTGTATCTTGGGGAGGCCATAGAGCTTGGGCATCTAGATGATTTTTCTCTGGGGATGATTCTTTGTTGGATCTCTTCACTGATGGGCGAGGCTTTTATTTTGGATTTGGTTCTATTGTTGTGACGTCCTGGGTGTGGTGCTGTATCTCCTGGGTCGTTGTCTGTGCTGCAACCTCCTGATGTTTTGTGTTGTGATCCCTGAGTTCTGTGATGTAGTATCCTGGGTGGAAGGCTGATATGGCATTCTGGGCCTTGTTTTGGCTCCGAGTTTGAGGTCTGGCTATGTGTTTATAGCGTGTGTCAGTTTGCTTAGTTTGGGGGTTGGAGGGGGGTGTAGCAGCTGGTGTTGCAGCCATGGTCTGGTTTCTGGATGGTGGTTGCCTTTCATCTGTGGCGTGGGCTTGGGTTTGAGTCTGGTGAAGGAGATTGGTGGTGGCATCATGTGTTATTTTGGGTCCGGTGTTGGTTTTCGTGGCTGGGACTCGTTTGTTGATTAGGGCTAGTTTCCAGACGTCTGGTAGGCGGGAAGTATCATCCCGTTTATTCATGTTATGGGGGTGTTTCTCTATTTTGATGGCTTCCCTAATTATTCTCACAACAATAGAACTCAGAAGGTCATCACACAGCCCATTACCCAGGTCGTTACAACACAAAAGGCTGAGAGACACACAGCCAGCACCTCAGCCACACAGGGTCTCAGGAAAAAGCCATCCAGTCTGCATACATCAACTCCACAAACCAATCAAGAAGTAACAGCACAGCCAACTCTAGAGTTTAAAAGGGAAAAACAGCCACGATCACACACTTCTCCCAGGAGAACGAAGCTGAAGACACCAGCCTGAAGATGACAGATGAGATTTCGTCGAAACGTTGCCAAGGTATTCTCAATCTTACACGGGACAAGACCCGAATACACCAAGACCTACATACCTTTACCCGTGAAAATCTACGAAAACAAATATATATATATATATATATACACACACACACACACACAAAATATTTACATAAATATTTACAATATTTATGTACAAGCCACACCCACCCAGTCACATGACCACCAAGTCACCCCCAGTCATCAAGCCACACCCACCCAGTCACATGACCACCAAGCCACACCCACAAATTAAGCCATGCCCACAGAACTGGTTGTTAAGAAATTTGAATCCCACCCCTGCCTATAAATATCCATAGAATCTTCTTTTAACAATACATAAAATAGCGTTCTCCATTCTTTTTAGATCCACTTCCAGCAAAGAAAGAGGTTGGCAATCCATGTTATGTTAACAATTGCACTGTGAGCTACAAAATATTCCATGGTTGTCTTCTCAGAGCACCAGGAAAATGAGTGGAGCCAATGTTTTCAGCCTATTCTGGGGGGAGAAGATGGGGGGGGATTAGGGAGCAAATAGATGCCTTGAGCTTAAAGTAGCCCAGATCTGTGGAGATGCCCAAAATGGCACTTTGTGTTGCAATGGCACTTTGTGTTGTAGTTCTTACATAGCTAGAGGCTACCAACTTCGGGAAGAATAAACTATGCTTTCTTGCATTCTGGTAACAAAAGAGAGGTTTTTTTTTAAAGCATCTTATCTTCCTTTCCCCAGCTATGTTAAATGGTAATCACCCACATCTGCCAAAGTGTATTTAGTCAATCTTTAATTACTGTTCTCTGGGGCTGACTCTTCCTGAAGAAGAGCAGAAGGCAGCCATTATTTATCTTTATCCAATATGATAGAGTTTAATCTCAGGGGCATGGACATTTGCCCTTCTACAAGATAGTTCTGCTGAATTTGGCTGCTAATCATTTACTGGAGGATGCTGCTACATTTTGAGTCTTAAAGGTTAATGCTTTCTCGACAGGGTTATGCAAAAAAAAATTTTTAAATTTTTTTTTCTTATTGCCAGCTTCTTTTTTTGAGCTTTTCTTCCTTAGTTATTTGCAGTATTTATAGAATGGTTACCCTGTCCTTACAATGCTGGCTTGCCCTCTAGCCATGGCCTATGTGGATTGATCTTTCTGACTTCTATACTGGGGAACATCACAACTAAAAAAGTCAAGTACTGCATCAGTGTGCCAGTAGCAATTTTTATCTCTACAGCAGGTCTAGATTTATTTATGCAGAGAGGCTCGCTACCCCCTTATTTCATTTTCAGCTATTGTTATGCTAAGTTTGACTTTCTACCTTGTAGTTATTATCATTGTGTTTCCTTTTGTAAATCCATGTCTCCTTTCCATGCCAGGCTTTGTATCAGTTTCAGGACTCTAGTTCTCATATTTAGAAATTGCTGCCTCTTTGCCCTTGATCGAACCCCTACCTTTCTTTTATTCCTTTGAGAGATGGGTGCAGTTAACCTAGAGATTTATGAGAGACAACATAGTGACTTTCAAATATTGGAAGAGCTGTCACAGAAAAGGCAAAGCAGCATTTCTCTCCACTGCTCAGCCTGAGAATTAGCATGAGGAACATGGATGGAAATTACAGGGAAGCCAAATCTGGCAGAACATCAGAAGACATCTTAGAGTGAGAGCCGTTCAACACTGGACTGTCTGCTGTTGGAAGTAGTGAATTCTTTTCACAGGAAAAGAATGATGAAGGAGAAGGTTTTCTTCTCAATGAAATACATACGCCATCCATTTCTGAGGATAGTTCTGTATCTCCCTAATTTTGCCTGAATTCAAATTAGAAGCTGGGGAGTTCCGCATGTGGTAGAATATCTGAGGGATTTCAAGGGAAGTTGAGTACAAGTCGCTTACACTGGAACATATTTTGAGGAGGGTTCTACATCTTCTTCAGATGCCCTCTCATGGAAGCATTAAAACTTGTCAGGTACTAGATGCCACTGACAAGTCAAATCCTGACAACCTGATTAGGAAGCCAGTTTGCTCTTTTGAATAAGGCACCAGGTTAGAAACTGGAGACTATGAGTTCGAGTCCCTCCTTAGGCATGAAAGCCAGCTGAGTGACTTTGGGCCAATTACTAGGTGTGTCAACCCTGAAGCCATTTTCTTTAGCACCTTCAGGACTGCCACAGCAGAACTGGGTAGAGTTGTGGGAATGGGAGAGGGGTAGTAGAGATAGCTGGGGATCTGTAGCCAAAACAAAATTATTTCCTCTGGGAATCAAGGACTTTCTCACCAGGTGTTAGGAAGGTGGAGATGGGACCAACTGATACTGGACTGTAACCTGATTGGACTATGTGATGGACTTATGGGGAGTGGAAAGGAAAACTTTACTTTTAACATGGGAAAAAACCACAGGGGTTTATATCAGATGTGCCAATATGACTTGCCTAATAAATCTGTACTTTGAGGAACATGCCTGCCTCATTGTTTTGATTGTGTTGGGTATGTTACTTGGAACCCTGACAAGGAGTTTGTGAGTTCTAGTCTCAGTTTAGGTAGAAAAGCTGACTGGGTGACTTTGGGTCAGTTATACACTTTCTTTCTCAGCCATTCACCTCATGGAAAAATTTTGGGAGAAAAGGTGTAAAAATAGTAAGTACATTGGCCTCTTGGAATTATTTATAAAAATAATAAAGCTTCTAATTTTGAGAACGGGTGCGCACCAATCGAGTAAAATAAAATAAGAGTACTTGTATCTGATTGCTATTTTCCAGACAGGTGTTGGAGAAATAGGAGAGACTGTACTATTGTGCAACAGATGTCAGTTGTGCAGCTTTATCAGTAATGCACAATAAATACTTGGGAGGAGAGAAATTGATCAGGGATGCTTAGATGTGCCAGAAACAGGAGATGCTCACAAAAGGATTGCCCAGGATTACAGACACCTGCTGTTAGGACCATCTGGTGAATCTGGGAACTTTTCCTAAAACTTGGCTCAAGTTAACTCAGTAATATTTTGGATTTTCTGAAAACATCTCAGACTTTCTCGGTTATCTTCCTTGGCCTCCTTACCAGCAAACCCTTATCCCCTTTCTTCCGGAAAGAGATGTGAAAAAGGATTGCTGAAAGTCTTCTCCTCCATACCATCCATACATTCTGGCTAACCACTTGCTAAACTTTGGAGAATCTGGGAAGAAGTTGTTCTTCTTGAGTCTCCTCTTTATTCTTCATGGGCAGCCACTATTATTCAGCTGATTGAAGTGCTGCTTTTTTCCAAGACTGAATAGGAGTTTGATGGATTGTGGGAACTGGTTGCAGGTAAAGTCCAACAGCAGAGGAATGAATTATCACAATTCTTTTAAAACAATCTATTCGAGCCTTCCAGATCCTTTTAAATAGCTTCTTAAATTCTACCATATAATGTCAGGATAATTCTTTTTTTTAATAAACTTTATTAAATTTTATTACATTAAAAACATAAAACATAATAACAAAAAAAACATATAGACAAAAAAATAAGACATAAAAACATTGAAAAACCGTTAAAAGTATATCACTCAAAGACAACTACTTGTGGTGATAATTATATAGCAATCATATGTGCAATAATAACAGATATTAGCTTGTGCATAAATATATTTTTATTCTATCTATATTCTATATTTAATAATTACCTATCTTTACAATGTCTCCGATCTATCCAACTATACCATTGTTCCCATACTTTGTAAAATATTGAGTCTTCTTTGTCTTTTAAACTCAACGATAGTTTGTCCTTTTCAGCACAGCTCATAATTTTTTTTTATAACAAATTTTATTCAATTTTAACCATTTTTAAAAACAGCTCTTTTCAGTAGACAGCATGTTCCCGGGTCGTCACTTTTACATGCAAATATGACAGTAGATCTATATTCATTTTAAACATTTAACTTCCTATTTTATCCCATTTTTACTTCTATTCCATTTTAGCAGACAAAGGGTCAAAGAAATTAATCCTAATCTCAAATCTTAATCTCAATCTATATAACCCCCCAGTTCATTTCAAGTTAATTGCCAATATATATATATATTTTAAAAACATCATTTATGAATCTTACAAATAACAATATATTTGCCCATCATATTAAAGATAAAGTTCATCCATATCTATCCTTTAATTATCTTCACATTGTTAATACTCTTTTATCATTTACAGAATTCTTTTATCCGTCAGATTTGCCCTTTCATCACATATTCTCTCCATGATTCTAAATCCGTACAGGTTTTAACACTAAAAAGAATGAGAAGAAAAAAAACTTAGACTTGCCCCTTTTACTACTTTGAAAGTGACACCTCAGTGGTTAATATAGTAGCGTAATTATAATCATTCCCTTTAAAGCGAAAGATAGAGAAGAAAAAAAAGAAAAAGGAAAAAAGAAAAGCTACCTTACAATATATCTCTAATCAATCGGGTTCTGCAGCACATATCCCCCCTAAGGTTTATTTATGGTTCCAAAATAATAATAAAAATAACTAATCTTGGTTATTGACAAATCTCATTTTTAAACATTTTCTAGAATCGTTTCAATTAATTCAATTTATCTAATCAACATTTACCTTTCTTTTGTAAATAAGAAATAAAAGTGTAACCTTTTACCAGTAAAAATTGTCAGTAACCCCTATTGTTTTACACTTTTATAATTGCAATATATTCTTATTACCACTTCTTCATGCAGAACCCCTTCTTAATGCATTAGCCATTATCTCTATGCAAACAAGTTTCTTTCTTCATTATGTAATTCCCTTGTTTCTCTATCTTCTGTTCTTGTTTCTTGTCCTTCTCCACCCTTTTATCCCGCTATCCCCTTCTCTATCCAGTTTGAATCCTCTCTCTCTCTTTACCTTTCTGCTCCCTATCCTTCTGGACCTTTCTAACATGCCTAATTTCATGGATGTTCCCTTTTTAATTACCTCTTAAGTTTCATTTTTTGACCATCCTCCTTTCCCTTTTATTTGTGTTAATCTTTGTGATAGTTGTCTTCTTAAAATGGCTTTCGCTTGTGCTGGCTCCCTTCTCCTCCTTTTATCCTGCTCTCCCCTTCTCTATCCAGTTTGAATCCCTCTCTCTCTCTCTTTACCTTTCTGTTCCCTTTCCTTCTGAACCTTTCTAACATGCTTAATTTCATAGATGTTCCCCTTTTTAGATACTTTCTTAGGTTCCGTTTTTTTTAGCCACCCTTCCTTTCCCTTTTATTTGTATTAATCTTTGTATTAATTGTCTTTTTAAGATGGCTTTCTCTTGTGCTGGCTCCTCCCTTAAAGTTCCTTCTTCTTGTTCTTTATTTACCATTTCATTGCCCATGTTTTCTACAACAAGCCAAGTTAGTTCAGTCACTTCCTGTAGCAGTTCTTTCATACTTTTAAACTCCATTTTTGATTCTTTGGATGGTCACCAGAATTTTTGTTTTCCTTGTTTCTTCTTCTTTAAATTTTCTAAGATCCTAACCCAAGTCCAGAATCTATATCAATGTCCCCAACTAATCCGGTAGTCCGTCTTTGTGTATTCAAGCTTTCACTTTCTATGAGTCTTGCTTTTTTGTTTCAGCGTCTCTTTAAAATGTAACAACTCCAATCCACAAAGGAACAAGATAGTTTCTTTCTTCTTTAGTTTCCAATTTTTCTCCACAAAGTGGCACTTTCTGCACAGAGTCTTAACCCTTTCCTTTTATTTTGATATTCAAAGTTTTCTGAGCCCCAAACTTAAATTCTTACGCTGGCTTCTTCCTTTCCTGGTTCGAAGCCCCTTATAGTTGTCAAAAATATTTTACTTATTTTTTCCTTCACTTGAAACTGCGCCGCTTCTGTTTCTTTTTTAAAAAAACTCATCTTTATCTTAATCCTGGGGTGCCTTGATCTTACCATCCGATACTCCCGGTTTCTCTGCTGTCGACTTCTCTCTTTCCTCCTGCACCAATCTTAATCCCGTTGAGACCTTCTCTTCGAGGTGGCCATTTTTGACCACCACTTCTTGACATCTTCGGAGGGAAAAGACCAGACCCAAAAGGGGGGAGATGCGGCTCCCCTCACTCTGGCTGGCAGATTTCCCTTTCTCTGCTGCCCCTACAAGGCAGCTTCAGCCCCGAACCTTGCAGGATCGAGGCTCTCCGATGCAAGAGCCAGACTGCGGTCGCGGACGATCGCAAACCACCGCCCGTTCTTGAGAAGGCTCAA
Organism: Naja naja; assembly: GCA_009733165.1. Lineage (NCBI taxonomy): Eukaryota > Metazoa > Chordata > Lepidosauria > Squamata > Elapidae > Naja > Naja naja. The sequence continues at coordinate 351,539,667 of CM019148.1, forward strand.
CCCGGAAGCCAGCACAGCTCATAATTTTTTGTATGACCATTTCATCTACAAATATGTGTGGCTGTTTTCAGCATTGAGCAAAAGCAATCCTGGCAGCAGTTAATATATGTATTAGTAAATATTTTGTGCTTTTTACATATTTTTTTAAAGAATTCCCAATAGGAAGAGTTCTGGTTCTAGGTCTAATTGTTCATTAATAATTTCCTGAAGCCAATTGTGAGTTTTGACCCAATATTTTTGAGCTTCTGGGCAAGACCACCACATGTGATAATATGTTCCCTCTTTTTTTTTGCACTTCCAACACATGGGACTCATTTTAGAATACATTTTCGCTAATCTCGAAGGGGGTAAGTACCACCTGTAAAACATTTTATATGCATTTTCTTTGTATGTTATTGATTTTGTTAATTTGTGGTTTCTATTCTATATAGACTCCCAATCAGCTAGATTTATGTTATGCCCAATGTTTTGGCCCCATGCAATCATACAACCTTTCACTACCTCGTCCTCTAAATCTATTTCTAAGAGATACTTGTAAATTTTAGTAATATTCTTTTTGTCTGGGCCTACTAAAATTTTGTCCAAATGTTGAGGTTTTAAGTATATTTCATGTTCCTTTACATCTTTTTTATATCGACTTTGTATTGGAGGTAAGCCCACCAGTCTACTCATAGCCCTTGTTCTCGTAGCTCTTGTATTGTTTTTAAATTTCCACTTGTATCCAATAAATCTTTATATATAAGCATTTTATTCAGATCTAAATTATTTGGATGAATCATTGCTTCCATAGTAGATAGCCAAATTGGGATTTTCATATAATGTTTCTTAATCCAATTATATATCAATGAGTCTGATCAGATGTCTATGAAAGTATTTTTGTTTAGTGGATCCTATATCCCAAAGAAAAGCATGCCATCCTCTCTGAAGATCATGGCCTTCTATAGCTAATATTCTGTTATTCTTTAAATTAATCCAATCTTTTAGCCAAACTAATGTTGCTGCACTATAATACAATTCCCACTTTGGCAGTCCAAATCCTCCTCTGCTCTTCATATCCTGTAGTGATTTCATTTTTATTCTGGTTTTTTTACCCTGCCAAATACATTTTGTTGTCATTTTATTAAGACTATCAAAGAAGGTTTTTTCTAATTTAACTGGAATAGTTTGAAATAAATAAAGGAATTTTGGTAATATGGACATTTTTACAGCTGCTATTCTACCTAGTAAAGATAGTTGCATTTTCGTCCATAATTCCAAATCTTTTTTTGTTTGTCTTAATAACTTATCATAATTATTCTCTTTTATCACCTTATAGTGCGCTGTCAGTCATATTCCCAAATATTTGATTTTCTTTGTTATTTGGAGTCTAAGCACCTTTTCTGATTCTATTGCTTGAAGCTCTGTTAAGTTTTTTACTAAAATTTTGGTTTTCTGCCTGTTAATTTTCAATCCTGCCACCTCTCCCTATCTTTCTAATTCTTTAATTAATATTGGTCCATTTTCTATTGGATCTTCTATGATAAAAGCCATATCATCTGCAATGCTTGCAGTTTGCATTCTTCATTTCTGGTTTTCAATCCTTTTATTTCGGGATTTTGCCTCACTCTTTCTAATAATACCTCTAATAATAGTACAAAGAGCAGAGAGGATAACGGACACTCTTGTCGTACTCCTTTTTCTATATTTAAAGTTTGAGTGTTCTCTCCATTTATTATAATATTTGCTTTCTGTATTGAATAGATTGCTGTAATAATATTCTCAAATTTAGTGCCAAAATTGATATCATAAATTTGTTGAATCATAAATTGCCAATTAAGATTGTCAAAAGCTTTTTGAGCATCCAAGAAAACAAGAGCTACTTGTTTCTCCAGGTGGGCTTCATAGTACTCCAAACTATCCATTATTATTCTTAAATTATTCCTGATTTGTCTATTTGGAAGAAATCCATTTTGGTCTGGATGTATGTGATCATTCATAATTTTCTTTAACCTAATGGCAACAATTGTAGTAAATATTTTATAATCAACATTCAGCAAAGAAATTGGTCTATAGTTTTGTATCATTCTGGCATCTGAATCCCCCTTTGGGATTAGTGAAATTAATGACTCTCTCCGTGTGCCTGGCATTTTAGCAGATAGTAATATCTCATTATATAAGTCCACCATCACTGGTCCCACTTGTTCTTCAAATGCTCTATAAAATTCTGCTGGGAAACCGTCTGGCCCTGGTGTTTTATTGCTTTTCTGAGTTCTAATTGCTTGTTTTAATTCTATCATCAATATATCCTTCGTCAAAAATTCTTTCATCTCTTCACTAATTTCTATAGTTCTTTTTTTTCTTAAATATTCCTTTATCTGATCCTCACCTACTCTCTCTTTCTTATATAGATTTTAAAAATATTTATATGCAATCTCTTTCTTCTTCTCTATCGTATGTTGGTAATTTCCCCTGTCATCTTGTAATGGATAAATAGTTCTTTTCTCTTTCTCTTTTTTAAGCTTATAAGACAGCCATCTACCAGGCTTATTTGCTTGTTCAAAATATATTTGTTTAGTTTCCTTCATACTCCTAATCAGTTCTTCCTGTTCTGCCAAATTAAGTTTATGTTTATAGAAAATCAATTGTTCTTGTATTTTAGCATTTTGGGGGGCATCCTGTAATTCAGATTCTAATTTCTTGATTATTTGATATAATTTATTTTGTTGAGCATGTTTTTCTTTAATTTTTTGTGCAGTGTAAGATATTATAGTTCCCCATATAATGGCTATCATGGCATCCCATAGATTTTGAATATCTGTTATTATTTTCCTTAAAGTAGAGAGATAATTCTTCCTTAATTTTCTTTATAAATTCTTCATTTTTTAATAGTTGGGAATCCAAAGTCCACCTTCTCCTTGGTTTTTTCTTGCCTTTCCAAATTACTCTAAGAGGATTGTGGTCTGCCCACAAATTTGGTATAATTTCTACTTCATTCACTTCTTCTACTAAATCTCCACTTATCCATGCCATATCAATACGCGACCATGACTGATGGGGATTTGAGTAGAAAGTAAATTGTCTCTTATCTGGGTTTAATTTTCTCCATATGTCTATCAAATTTAATTTATTAATAATTTCTACACAAACCTTTGGCAATTCTCTTTTCTTTATTTCTCTGCCCTTCTTGTTCCCTCCTTTATAATCTTTTTGATATTCTGCAACCGCATTAAAATCCCCTATAATTCAAATATTTTTCCTTTCCAGTTCAATAATTTTGGTATACAAAGCTTTATAGAATTCTTTTTGATTAGTGTTAGGGGCGTAAATAACTACCAATAGAATTTTTTAGAAGTTTATCTGTATTTCTATTGCCAGAACTTTTCCTTTGGGATCTGCAAATACTAATAATGCTTTTATCTCTTCTTTAATGTAAACTGCTATTCCATTCTCTTTTTTCATTGTCTGCTGAAGCTGTGAACACCTTTCCTAATTTAGTACAATCTAAATATTTTTCCTCTGTTTTTAAGATATGTGTTTCCTGTAGGCAGACAATGTCTACATTTTGTTTTATCAACTTTGCCAGAATCCTTTGTCTTTTTATTTTTGAATTTAAGCCATTTATATTCATAGATAGAAGTTTCACTTCTTTTTCCATAATTCTAGTTATATCTATTTCTTTTATTTCCTAATCTTTTTTTCTCTCTTTGCGTTACTTTTATTAATTTAAGATTTTTCTCTTTCTTGTAGTTACAGGGTAATTTTTCTTTCTTCAGGATAATTTTCTATTCATCTCTCTCTCTTGCAAAGTAATAAAAAATAATGAAAACTCTCAATAAGTTGGAAGGAAGGAAAGAAGGAGGGAAGGGAGAGAGAAAGAGAGAGAGACAGAAAGGAAGGAAAGAAGGAGAGAAAGAGAGAAAGCAAGAGAGAGAGAGAGGAAGAAAGAGAGAGAAAGAGAGAGGAAGCAAGAGAGTAAGGGGAAGGAAGGAAGGAAGGAAGGAAGGAAGGAAGGAAGGAAGGAAGGAAGAGGAAAGCAAGAAAGCAAGAAAGAGAGAGAAAGGAAGGAGGGAGGGAGGGAAGGAAGGAAAGAAGGAAAAAAGAACATTCTGGTCCATCTTCTGTAATGATGTTATCAACATTACACATTTATTTATTTATTTATTTATTTATTTATTTATTTATTTATTTATTTATGAGACTCGTATGCTGCCCCATCTCCGAAGACTCGGGGCGGCTCACAACTAAAACAACAGAAACAATAAATAATTAAAAAAGAATTAAACTAACAAGCCCCATTGAAATATAATTACATAAATACATGATAAAACCATGATAAACCCCCAAAGGGTCACAGCCGGCTTGGTTAAATAACCAGGTCTTCAATTCACGGCAGAAGGCGCGGAGGTCAGGGGCCAGACGGAGTCCCAGGGGGAGTTAGTTCCAAAGGTCAGGGGCCGTGATAGAATAGGTTCGTCATCGGGGGACCGCCAAACGGCATTGGCCAGCCGACGGGACCCCAAGGAGTCCTTGCCTATATGATTGCACAGGGCAGTTAGTACTTGATGTCAGCAGGAGTCGCTCCCTTAAATATTGCGGACCCATGTCATGAAGGACTTTGTATGTTAAAGTTAACACCTTGAATTTCACCCGGAGCACAACCAGCAGCCAATGCAGACAGCGCAGGAGGGGGGTAACATGGGAGAACCGGGAAACTCCCATCACCACCCGCGCCACTGCATTTTGCACCAGCTGTAATCTCCGGATGGTATGCAAGGGTAGTCCTAGATAGAGAGTGTTGCAGTAGTTGAGTCTGGAGATAACAAGGGCATGAATAACTGTGCGCAGGGCATCGCGGTCCAGAAAAGGGCGTAGTTGGCGAACCAAATGGAGCTGGGCAAAAGCCCCCCTGGCGATGGCCCCCACCTGCTCCTCCAATCGAAGCCGTACATCCAGGAGGACCCCCAGATTCCGTGCCCTATCCACAGGTGGCAACACCACTCCCCCTATGGTTAAAGATGGATAATCCTGACTGGGCCACAATGCCGGTATGCACAGCCACTCAGTCTTGGCCGGGTTGAGACGAAGCATGTTTCCGTTCATCCAGATCCGTACCACATCCAAACACTGGGTCATCAGGGAGAGGGCATCACCGATCTGGTTCGGGGTGGAGATGTACAGCTGAGTATCATCTGCATATTGATGGAAACTCACCCCGAAACCATGGATGATCTCACCCAGCAGCTTCATATAGATGTTAAATAGCAGGGGGGAGAGAACCAACCCCTGAGGCACCCCACAAGAGAGCACCCTCAAGGTGGACCTCTGTACCCCTGCCAGTATCGACTGCGACCGCCCCGAGAGGTAGGAGGTGAACCACTGAAGTACAGTGCCCCCCATACCCAACCCCCCGAGGTGTCGCAGAAGGATACCATGGTCGATGGTATCAAAAGCCACCGAGAGGTCTAATAGGACCAGGACCGAGGAGAAACCCCTGTCCCGGGCCCTCCAGAGATCATCCATCAGCGCGACCAATGCTGTCTCCGTGCTGAAACCAGGTCGAAAGCCCGATTGATACGGATCCAGGTAGTCCACTTCATCCAGGAAAAGTGGAAACTGCCGAGCCACCACACTCTCAACAACCTTCGCTAAAAAGCGAAGGTTGGAGACTGGACGAAAGTTGTCTAACATGGCTGGGTCCAGGGCAGGCTTCTTCAGGAGGGGTCTCACCACTGCCTCCTTCAAGGCGGCAGGAAAGACACCCTCCCTTATGGTTGCTGCTGTTCTCCAGATGTTGTTAAACACAGCCGATATGTCTAATAGTGAAGCAATTTACAATAAATCTCCTAAAGTACAACTATCCATAATACATATCCATAAAACAAATATACTGACCATAAGCATACTGAATTCCCTCCTGCCCCAAGTTGTATTTGATAGGACAATGTGGGTAATCAGATCAAGTTGTCACAACAGTAATGGAAGGGCAGAGGAAAATAAAACTCCTTGAGAGTTTTCAACTGAAATCAAAATATATGCTCTAAATGAGATAGCAGATAGATTCCAGGCTTCGCAGAAGAGAAGGTTATGGTTTTATACAGGAGCACGAACAAGCAACAAACAGGATTATCCAGGAGCCAAGAGGAACCAAGGCACCAGAGGAAAATTGGTAGCCAGGCAGCAAAGTAGCAGAGTTACAGCCACTGAATCTGTACTAGAGTTGACTGCACGAGTCAAAAAGAGGGCTGTAAAAATACAGACCCCTCACATCCTGGACATAAACTGTTTCAACTGCTAACCTCAAAATGACGCTATAGAGCACTGCACACCAGAACAACTAGACACAAGAAGTTTTTTCCCAAACGCATCACTCTGCTAAACAAATAATTCCCTCAACACTGTCAAACTATTTACTAAGTCTGCATTACTATTACTATTAATCTTCCCATCCTTCCTTTCAGCCATCTCCTCCCACTATGGCTGTATGACTGTAACTTTGTTGCTTGTATTCTTATGATTTTTTAATTGACTATTTCCTAGTGTGATTTGATTGCTTATTGTACCCTATGACTATTATTAAGTATTGTCCCTTATGATTCTTGACAAATGTATCTTTTCTTTTATGTACACTGAGAGCATATGCACCAAGACAAATTCCTTGCATGTCCAATCACACTTGGCCAATAAAGAATTCTATTCTATTCTATTCTATTCTGTTCTGTTCTGTTCTGTTCTGTTCTGTTCTGTTCTATTCTATTCCATTCCATTCCATTCCATTCCATTCCATGTAGAGAATAGGTTTGAAGCAAAGGAACAAAAACTTTCAAACTGATCAGTAAATGGTTCATAACTGAGATGTCTCTAATCAGGTTTCCAAAGTGTCCCCATTAAGAAGACAGAGGAGAGAAACCAAAGCTCTTTCTCTCTTTTTAAAGGATCTTTCATACCTGGTGAAGTTTTTGGCTCCATTAAATTTGCTACAGACACTCAATTGCTGTTGGGGTGTAACTGGGCTGGAAAACCTTTCAGGACTTGTTAAGCTAAACTAACTGCTTGAAAGAACAAGCTTGTTGTTTTGAGTGTGTATTGATTCTTGCACATTAAAGAACAAATTCACAAACATGATTTTGCTGGTGAGCAATAAGCAATTTTTATGTTGGCCTTGGAGAATGAAAGGGCAGGGAAAGCCCAGCATTTCATCTTCTATTGTGTGTGAATACTTTCTCTCACTTAGCAAAGGATTTTCACAGCAATGGTCTACCTAGTTCCCTCAAGTGGAGGTTTATTTATCTTAAGATACCTGACAAATATAAAATGTAAGAATGTTAAGTGCAATGTCATTTTGGGAAGCAGAAATGTTGCTTACCAGTAGAGATTAAAAATGTAGATATGGCTCCTTCCAAAATATTCAGCATGCTGAGATGGTTTTCAACCATATCATCTGTCCATCATAAATCACTTATAGCAATATCACATAGACTTAAATGCCATTTCACAGTGCTTTACAGCCCACCCTAAGCAGTTTACAGGTGTCAGCATATTGCCCCCAACAATCTGAGTCATATTTCTACCTCAGAAGGATTGAAGGTTGGTAAGTCAATCCTGAGCAGGTGAGACTTGAACTGCTGAAACAGCTGGCAGTCGGCTGAATTAGCCTGCAGTACTGCATTTAACCAGTGCATTACCATGGCTCATAATATGGGAGAATTCATAGGGTTTGCTAAAACCAGAATGAACACAACTTTCTTTTGCTCTCTCAAAAGATATAAAATAGGTATTTTCATTGCTCTTGCCTAATGCAATCTGTGGTGATATTTAAGAAATCACTTGATATTATTAGCCTGAGTGGCCCTGTGAAAATGTTGTGAAAGCTTTCAGAGACCTCATAAAAATCAGCTGGAAAGCTAATTACATTGAGAGGGGGTGAGGGAGAGAGAGAGAGGGAGAGAGGGAGAGAGAGAGAAAATAGCAAAATAACAAAGTTGAGTTTTATTAAAGAATAAGCACAGGCTGTTAAGTATGTCAAAATCTTTGCTTGGTGATAGATGGGGTGTTGTAAATGGAGAGCTGTTTAGCAAGAAGTAATGAAAATGGATAGCTATGGGTCTCTCACTAATTGGGAAAGATTGTTTTGGGACAGCCAAGGTTAGTTTCCACATTGTGAGCTGAGAGCTAGAAAAAACATGGCCAGAGCATTGTTGTTTATTAAAGGGAAAGGTTCAAATCACAAAAGCTGGTTATGGGTACATGGGTTTGATGGATTTTCAAAGTGGTGGGCCAGTAAAATTATCCATCTATCCCCAGGATGGATGTTTATTTATTTATTTTTATTTGATTTATTTGATTTGTCAAGCGCTTACAAGATAATAGGTATAAGTATAAACATGAGTAAGAATACAGGAAATAGGTACGAATAAATGGCGACAATAGGACAGGGAAGGTAGGCACGATTGTGCACTTATGCACGCCCCTTACAGACCTCTTAGGAATGCGGGTGAGGTCAATGTTGATTGATAGAAAGAAGTCATTGCCTGGGAAGAAATTGTTTGCAAAGATCTGCATATTTGGTTAACATTGTCAAGAAAAATGCTTATATTTGGAGAACTATATCCATACCATACATAGCAAAGATATGCAACCTCACAATGTACCCAACATGATGTAACCCAGAAAATGTTAATAGGCGTTGTCTATCCTTGGGTGCAGTTCATAGCATACTGGTCCTAAATTACGAGAAGGCAGATGTTGCTTGAAAATTAAGAAAAACATTGTAATGACGAAAGCAACTAGCAGGGAAAATAACAACTGAGGAAAGGAGAAGGATAACTGTTGTTGGAGGACCCAAAGGTTAGACAGAAAAGTGTGATGCATACTTTAATTTGGATTCCTGCGTTAGTAGAAAATCAGACTTGATGGCTTTATTTATATATTTGGTTAGATTGGCACTCCATCTTTTTGTCAGATCAGGGCAGGGAAAGTTCCATTGCTAATGAAAATTATACTCAGGTTAGGGATAGGGTTAGGGTTAGGTCTCCTTAGAGTCAGGACCAAAACTGACATCAGTGATAAATTTCTAACAGATGCTCTGAGGAAAACAATGATTAAAGTTTTTTCTTTGGACTTGATTTGGCAAACAGTAAAATACATGGGTGTGTGTGTGCAATGGCTCGGTGGTTAAAGATGAGCTTGTCAGAAAGCTAACAGCCTGGGTTCGAGACACAGCTACATGATGGAAGGAGTTCCCATCCTTGCCCCACTCCTGCCCACCTAGCAGTTGCAAAACATGCAAATGTAAGTAGATAAAGAGAGAGCAATTCAATGAAAAGTTAACAGTGTTCTGTGACCCTTTGTTGTGTAGTCATACTGGCTACATAACTACAGAAAGTGTCTTCAGACAATGCTGGTTCCTTCAGTTAATGCCCCCCTATATTGGACATGACTGGACAAGAAAACCTTTAACTTTACCTTTAAAATACACGGGAAAACCCCATTGCCAGTGAAAACGAAATTAGGGTTAGGATTAGGTATAAGGATAGGGACAGGGGTGGGATTCAAAAATCCCAACAACTGGTTCTCTGCCCGGTTTCTGGGTGGGCATGACCATGGTGGGCATGGCCTACTGGAACTTCCGAGAGGGCTGTTTTTTGCCCTCCCAGAGCTTCCACACGGACCCTGCACTTACCTGCATCCAAAATGGGCGTGTGGAAACTCCTGAGAGGGGTGGGGTGGAGCGGGTGGGGCCAGCAGGTCAGTTCATGTCAGAAAATAGATCTTTCTGGTGTTGCTATGCAGTTTACAATCTGTCTGGATTTGGGGTAAGATCAAATCCACCAATGACAGGGTGACACCACATACCCTGTCCTGGCATCACAAGCCACGCCCCTGCAAGGGGCAACCCAACTGCCACATTTACCTCAGAGACCTCATGGCAAAGGAGAAAAGGGAGAGAGGGAAAAGTCTAAAGAGAGGTCTGCAGTTTCTCAAGAGGTCTGTGTTTCTTAGAGAGTTGTTCTCATTTGTCCTTAAAAGAGACTGTTCAGCATAGGTGATCAGTTCTCTCAACATCTACCTCAGAACTTCTGATTACCAAGCTGGAAGGAAGAGAAAGTATTCCTAGGCTAATGACTATCTGACTTTAAATCTGAGATCTAAAGGGACAGAGAAAAACTCCAACTACATAGGTAGTTGTAGAAACCAAGAGAGACCTGAAGAGAAGAAACTAAGAAAGAACAAAAGACACTGGTAATATTCTTTCTATGTGTTTATTAGTTTTGAGCTGCTTGTTATAATAAACATTGGTTTGAAAACAAACTGGGCTCAGCATCTTTATACAATTTAAATATATAGACAGAGTTTAAAAGATCCTCAAACATTAATCAGTCATAGGTCTGATTAATAAAAATATTAACAGTTCAACTACCGGTTCAGTGAACCAGATGTAAATTTTACATCTGGTTTGCCTGAACTGGCCTGAAGCAGCTGAATTCCACCCTGGGATAGGGATAAGGATAAGGGTAGGTTTAGGACTACTTAGAGCCTTGCTAGTGGGTTGTTTTTGTTTTCTGTGTTTGCTCATATGACTTGCTACAATGAAAAAGTAGATGTCTAGAAGGAGAAAGCATTGAAATATCAATCTATATCTGGGTGAGCCACTTTCTGGAGAAAAAGATTCAGCATTTTTCTGCACTACATCTGAAGATAATGGAGCAAGAAGCACAAAGGATGTGTACTACCTTTTTTCCCCCCGAAAAAGACTTTAAGGTAGATGAACAAAAGCTTCAAGCTTAGTCACCTCTGGCAGGCACATAAGGATAGAAGAACAATGTACTGAAAAGCTTTGTTGTCATGGGCAAAACTTCACACTTAATTTTTTTTTATTTTCATAGTAAAGAAATAGAAAAGCAGTCCACATTGTATATCACCATTCTACTCCCAGACTCCTTGCCAAAGCTGACTTTTGCATAGGTATATCTATGTATGTGTGTGTGTGTGTGTGTGTGTTGTGTGTGTGTGTAGATCCCAGTTCTATTTCCCCATGCTCAAAAAGCCAGCTCCCTTGTTCTTTGGGTACAGTATTCTTATCTTTTCTTGCTTGCTTTGAGTGCAATAAATCTGTATAATTTCTTTAAATTTGTCCAGAACTTTGCACGCTGTTGATTTTTGTTTTTGTTTTTGCTAAATGGGAACCATAGCTGTATCTGAAATTTTGGCTGTTGAACATCACTAGTTCTTTTCTCTATTTTTTGGGGGGTCCTTTTTAACATCTAAAAATGAAATAATTTTGACAGCCTCTGGAGAGTAATATTTTAGGCAATGCCAATAAAAAGCTAAATCTCAGCTCCTGGGTTACCATGGTAATAGAAGTGGGCCGGAGTGGCTCTTTCCCCCCACACCTCCTGTACACTTCTTTGCATGAAGGAATGTGCGTCTGTGTGAAATTTAAATGCACTGCTGCTAAGGTACATTTTTGTTTTTGCAAGAAGATAAAAACATCAAGAGTCCTAAGACCCCTATGAACACTGAGAATGAACACTGAGTTGACACTGAGGCTCATAGACATCCAGGTTTCATTGTGAAGAGGGAAAACTATCTGAAGTGAGAGTTTTCAAGTGACCCTTCTGAAGTCTCCTGCATTATTAATGTCTATCCTCCACATTACTAATTTATTTTCACATTTCTCCCAGTTGCAGATATCAGCAAACACAAAATGTATTGTTCTTATTCTGTTTGCACTTCTGTTTGCATTTGGGTCTTGTCTCCTAAAATCAGCCAGTTTCTTTGCATGGATGTTCATATGATACAATGATGCTTCACCTGGATCTGTTAGAGTTCTAACTTCAATTCCCTGCTCATTTGAGGTGTGCGGTGGGAAATAGATCCATTTTGCTTAACTGTCCACTTTAAGAGTTTGCAGGCTAACAAATTGTTGTTCTGGTTTTTAATTTAAAAAAATCTCCTAAATGATTTACTAGAACAAGCTGGGGGTGGATGGAAATTGATTGTATAAGTCAGAGGAGTCTTCCATTTTTTTAAATGGAAGGTCTAAAAAGATCAACATGCTTATAGCAACATTGCACTTTTGCAAGTAGGGAAATTTAAATTCCAGTGTATGGCCAGTTCCAAAGATACTGGGAACAGAGTCTTTCAGATGCATAATAAAATTTGCAGAGTATGTGCAACTTCTTGTAACACTCACCATATTTTTTTTTCTAGGAGAAGATATATATTAGACAGATTTCATTTTAGCTATTATTCATGTCCCTCTGTTTCTGTGGAATTCTGAAATTTGTTTCCAGAAGGATCTTTAGAGGATTTTGATGTTACCTGTAGATAAATATTACTATTTACCATATTGTTTCAGGATTTGAATATAGAGGGAAATACTTTATGACATTTGCTTTATTTTACATAAATACTTTTCAGACAAATAGTTCAATATATTATGCTAACTGCATTCATTCAGTTCCAGTAGATAGCTATTGACAATAGCTATCTACTAGATGTATGTAGTTAGCATAATATTGTCAACCATCCCAAGTTGGTCAGTTAGGAAAAAAAGACTCTCAGATCCATTGTTAGTGAAAGTACAATTTACTAAAGCCTAGTGGTTACAGAAGAAGCAAGGCAGGATCTGGGATTTTTGTGCCCAAAGTCCCTGTCTTCACGGCTGGATGGTTCTTGCATTCCATAGTATGATCTTGGAATGGTCGGCAACTCCCATTGGGATGGCACGATGCATAGTTTCAATTCCTCTCATGCTAATATCCCCCCATCCTTTCTCACACTCCCCCACATTGAGTATGATAGGCTGACAGCAGGGGGAGGGGAAGGGAAGGGAAAGGGAAAGGGAAGGAAAACAAGTGTGATGATTCCCCCAGACACTTCCCCAGATACTTCTCCAGATGTCAGCCTGGAAGAGGATGAACCAGTTCCAGGCACATCTGGAGGGAATTTAGTCAATGGCTCCAAGCAGCCATTTGAGAGGGATATGGCTGAAGTACAAGGACAGCTCTGAGACTTCAGGTGGAGAAAGCATGCAGCTGCAGCCAGTCAGTGATGAGGAAGAGGAATTGCCTTCTGATCCAAGAACAGAAAAAAAGGCAGGAACAGCAAAGGTCAGCCAGATTACTCATGAGGAGGCAACCTTGCCCCTCTTGATGGGTTGCACCAGAAGCTGGCTATTTAGCACAGCAGACAGATGAAGGGGATGCTTGGAACAATGTGTCTGTTTCCTTGCTGTGTGTTCTTGTCTTGAACTTTGGATCATGTCTCTTCAGCTGTTGCCTTTGCCTGTGGATTTGCCTTTGTCTTGGGAACTTGTTTTTGCCTAGTGGCTTGGAGTTGCCTTGTTTTTAGGTCTAGTGTTGGTTTCATTGAGTAGTTTGTGAAATTCATTGGGATTGAGCTGGTACCGACACCAGGTATTGCTGGGAAGTACAATTCAGGCTTGAAAGCCTTAATAAAGACTCTTTACAGCCATGGTGTGTATGTGAGTGTGTGAGTGTGACAGCACAGCCAGAAAAGCAAAATGTAAGCATCAGAGTGATGTGTTTTGGGAGGGGGGAGCTTGGCCAGAAGGATGTTTTGGAAAAAGGGAGGAGGGCCAATGCTAATCAGAAGAAAACATTTTGTATATTGATCGTTCTGCCCTGCATGTCACACAGTAGGAGGGGAGGAAGGAGAGAGATAGGAAGAATTTCAAACCACAAAAAGCTCCATTTGAAATGGGAACTTGGGAAAAAGAACAGGATGTTAGCTGTCTATTGTTTCAAATTCTGGCACTGTGAGATAGATAAGAACCAGCAAAAATTCAGCCTGCAAAAGAAGTTTCCTGCTGTGCAGAGCTGTGGCTAACTGAATTTTAGAAAAGGCAGGCAGAGGCAGCATTGCTCATCTGCCAAAGGCCAAACTTTTAGCTCTCCAAGTGCCATAAATTAACAATATAACAATAATAACAATAGAACTGGATGATTGGATTTTAAAAATATGGGGTGTGTTAATTTATATACCTTTATGTGTTTATTATGATTAACCTGTAAATTCAAGTACTTGTGCAAGTGCAATCTGGATGGCCATATGTGGGCTGCAAAAAACTATTAGAGGGAAGCAAAGGGATAAAAAGCCCTCCCAAGAACTATCTATTTGCTGCCTCCTAGTGTATATTTGGAATTTTATAGTTCAGATATGGTCACTTTAGATCAGAAGTCTTCAAACTTGGCAATTTTAACATTTAAGCATAGCTGGCTGTGGAATTCTGGGAGTTGAAGTCCACAAGTCTTAAATTTGCCAAGTTTGGGGACCGCTGCTTTAGATGAAATGAATAATGTGGGTGCCTACATTCTGCTCCTGTTGTTGTGCAAGTTGGTAGAGACTAGGTCTCGGAAAGTAGGACAGTTTTGTGATCTTCGGAGGTTTTCCTGGCAAAATTGAAATGTTAGACTGTTAGAAGTATCACTCAAACTACAATAATGCAGAATACTTTCTCCCAATTTATATTTATATCCCAATTTATATAATTTATATTCCAGAAGGAGGAAGAAATTGAAGAGAGAAGGATTTGGCAGGTTATAGGTAGAAGAAGGTGTGAAGGAAGCTTAAAATCTAAGCCATAAACAGTATGTATGTATGTATGTATGTATGTATGTATGTATGTACGTATCCTGTCTTTATAATTTTGACAAATAACCCAAGGTAGTTATAACATAACCAAAACATATTCCTCCTCCTATTATCTCCACAAAAAGTGAGTTGGGCTAAGAGAGAATAACTGGCCCAAGGTTGCCCAAATATTTTTCATGGCTAAGGCAGGATTAGAATTCACAACCTTCCACTTTCTAGCCTGGTGCCTTAACCACTAGACCAAACTGGCTCTCTGAAAAAGTTCTACAACTCCTGTGGGTTGCAGTATCATGGTGCAAGCGTAAAAGGGGTGAGACTTTGGGTAGATGGATCCATTTGATCATTCCTGCAGAGAAATATATAGGGAAAGCTATGGTTGGTAGCATCTGGAGACACGATACAATACTCCAGTCATTTGGATTGTCTCAAGGTATGCACTAAGAGAAAGAAGGTAACTTGAATTGCAATAAGATAATTTGTTTACAATCCATCTTGAAATATTGCATCGATTTCAGTTCTTGTTTATACCTTACGTTAAAATGTTTCAAAAGTGCCATTTTGCCGCCTCCTCCTCCTCCTCCTCCTCCTCCTCCTCCTCCTCCTCCTCCTCCTCCGTGTATTCCCACAGGTGAAGGGTCTGCTTTTCAGATCATTGAGTGCCACTTTGCACAGTCAGCTGCGTCTCCAGGGTGTAGGCCCGCAGCTTGTATATCTTTGTTGATGGTGTCTTGCCATCTTTGTTTTGGACACCTGTGAGGTTGTTGGCCATTGACTTCTAGTTGGTAGGCAGTCTTGGCCATGGTGGAAGGTGCTGCTCTCTGGACATGTCCATACCAGTGGGGTCAGCCTTCTCTCATCTTTTCTGTAATTGGCACCACACCAAAATGTTGTCAAATGTTTTGTTCCTCCTTATGGACCAATAAATCATATTACCCCAGATCAATCCATCTCTATACTGTTGATAGATATATGATAAAGAAGTAAATATGAAAAAAAAGATTGCAAGAATTTCAAAAATCCTTTTAAGAAGATTAGGAAAGTATTTGGTAATGGCAACAAAGCCAACAGACAGATCCTTTCGAGAGAAACCTTGGTTAGTAAAATTAAGCATTTTTGAAAGCACAAGGGGAGAAAAATAGGAAAATGAACTCAACGACAATGAGAGTATGCAACATTGCTCACCCCAAATATTAATAGGTGCCATGGGGAATGCTTACATATTTCAATCCTCAACCAGGCATCTTTCCTGTTAAATTGTCCTTTATATAATTTAGTCTCTATTCAGTCACTAAAGCAAAGAACTTGTGCTGACTGTAGCTCAGATCATAAACTCCTTGCAAATTTACAACTTAAGCTACAAAAGACAGATACCATCATCAAACAAAGTTTGACTCAGTAACAGTCCTTCAGATTAGCAGTAAAGATAAAAAAATAGATTTAATTGATTAGATTTAATAAATGGACTGTCTAAATTTTTTTGATAGAAATTTATGACTTATGCAAATTTATGACTTTATGAAATTTATGACTTTATGAAATTTATGATTTATGCAAAGACTGAGTGGCTGTACGTACTGGCATCTCGGATTACTCAGGATATGCCATCTTTGGTCATGGGGGGAGAGGTGTTACCCCCCGTGGACAGGGCGTGCAATCTGGGTGTCCTCCTGGATGCACAGCTCAGTTTGGAGGAGCAGGTGGGAGCTGTGTCCGGGGGGGCATTTGCCCAGGTGTGATTGGTTCACCAGCTGCACCCTTCCCTGAGCCAGGATGCCCTACGGACAGTCACTCATGCACTCGTCACCTCCTGACTTGACTACTGCAACGCCCTCTACATGGGACTTCCCTTGTGGACCACCCGGAGGTTGCAGCTGGTGCAGAATGCAGCCGCACGGGTTGTGATGGGGGTGTCCCGATACTCCCATATTACACCCCTCCTGCGCGACCTGCATTGGTTGCCGGTTACCTTCCGGGTGAGATTCAAGGTGTTGGTAACAACTTATAAAGTCCTACATGGCTTGGGTCCAGGGTACTTGCAGGAGCATCTCCTGCTGGCATCACGCTCTGATCGCCCAGTACACTCCCACAGACAGGGCCTCCTTGGGATACTGTTGGCCAGACATTGTCAGTTGGTGGTGCCCACGGGTAGGGCCTTCTCTGTGGGAGCACCCACCCTGTGGAACCAACTCCCCTTGAGCCTTCATTTGGCCCCCGATCTCCACTCCTTCCACTGTGACCTTAAGACTTGGCTCTTTCAGCAGGCCGGTCTGGACTAACCAAGGGGATGGGGGGTTGTTTTAGAGGGTTTTAAAATTTTAATTGAATTTTAATTGTTAGGCTTGTTTTTGGTTTAATTTCTTTTTATTGTAAATTTGTAATGGGTTTTATATTGTTAGCCACCCTGAGTCCTTAGGGAGAGAGGGCAGCATACAAGTCTAATAAATTATTATTATTATTCATTAGAGCAAAATACAATATCCCCAAATGCAAAAAGCAAAAGAAGGTGAAATACAGAACTGGAAGGCATAGAAATTAGAATTAAAATTGCTGGAAAAAAGATCAAGAAATCATACACTCATACTTCCATTTTGATATCTGGAAGGATGGATGGATGGACATATGGATGGATGGAAATAGGACAGTAAGGTTTAAAGAGTCTATATTGAAAGAGAAAGAAGAGAATGCAAATATTAATTAGTTACTTTTCTTTTGTTCAAATAATCAAAAACCAAGATAATTCTGTTCTCATTACACGTTACCCTGCATGTAGATTAACTTTCAGCTAAACCCTCCAATCTTTTAATCAGCCAGACCATAAATGTAAATCTTGATACTTTATTAAAGAACAGGAATTCTCTCGACAGTGATGAAACAGCAATGCTATGTATGGGGTATAGATTTTGTCTTCAGAAGAACATATGTCACAGACTAAGCTGTATTCCTCTACATCAGGGTTGCCAAACTCAAGGTCCACAGGCTGCATCCAGCCCACGAGGTGCTTAGATCTGGCCTGCAGGCCTGGCCTGGGCACAGTGAAGGACCGGCCTGCAGTGTCTCTGCCAGCAAAAACAGAACTTGGGAGGGCTATGTGCGGCTCTCCTAGACTCCGTTTTCACCATGATGGCCTCCTGCAATCTTCTTCTAGTGAAAATAGCTTGGGGAGACTGCGCACAGCCCAACCAGGCTCCATTTTTGAGCCACGATGGCCTCCTGTTACCCTCTTCCAGCAAAAATGGAGCCCGGGGAGAGGCCGCATGCTGCCTCCCTGGGCTCCATTTTCCCCGGAGGAGGGCGACAGGAGGCCATCGCAGCCAAAAATGGAGCCTCAATGAGTGACATTGATCTGGCCATGACCCCCCATGGCCATGCCCCCCCTACTCCCCCGAGGTCAAACACAACCCTGATATGGCCCTCAATGGAATAGAATTTGACACCCCTGCTCTAGATGTTTCTGTTACTTCAGATCACTACAAAATGGTATCTGGCTTCTCAGGATGTATGGGTACTCAAAAATGCTACCAAAACCAATGTTCTAAACAATGAAAGGTTTGTCCTTGGCCATTAGGTGGTGCTCAACACATGCCAGAGAACAACAACAGTATATACATAACTATATACTGGAGGCATGACAAAGATCATGTCAATAAGCAATGTCATCCTCAAAATGACAAGAGGAGAAGCTAAAATATACCATCTTCAACTAAAATTTCCACAAGGTTATAGTGACTATGAGATAAAGAGACATCTGGTACTTGGGAGGAAAACTGAGAAGTACTAAACTGCAGAGTCATCATACCTGACAGCAAAAGTAATATCATTTTCCCTCTTCTAACATATAGTTGTGACAGAGACTGCTTGATGCAACCTATCCTGACTGCCTGGATAGGACATTTAGAAGAATTGCTCCTGTCTTGGTGGAAAGTAATATTATGGAATGAACCCCAGATGTGAGTCTGACTTCTTTTTTAAGGAGTAGCTTAAAACTTTTCTTTTTATACAGAATTTTGGTATTGGGCGTCCAACATATATTATGCTGTTGGGTTGCTTATATTATTGCTCACTGCTCAGAATCTTGGGATTGGTGATATATACAATTTTCAATCAATCAGTCAGTCAGTCAATGTAGTTGAACTTCAGAAAGGCTGAATGAACAAAAATTGATGTTTTTATGTGCTGGAGAAAATTGTTTGGGATACCTCAGACTGAAGAAGAACAAATAATTCAGTAATAAAGTAAAACTTATTGGACGCATTAATAACAAACAAAATGTAAATATTTTGGATACATCATTAGATGGCCACAGTCACCAGAGAAGACCTTGATGCTTAGATGTTGAAGACAATAAAAAGGGGGTTAACATAACACAAGAAGGTTAGATACTATTGTTGACGGCAGTTGCATAAGCTTATAATAATTTTTAAAAAGATTCTAACAGATAATCCTGGTGAAAAAATGCCCACCAGGTAAGTTCACGAGTGAGAAACAACTGAGTAAAATAACAGTCCAGTTGCATCTATAGCAAGACATCAATCAGCCATACTGGCTGGAGATTTCAGAAATTGCATTCTCAACATTCTGGAAGATAGCAAGATGAAGAGCCATCTTACAAGGAAGATGGTTGTCATTAAAATTTAATAATAAGTAAGAAAGTAAGTGAGAGAGAGAGAGATAAAGAGAGAGAGAGAAGAAAGAAAGAAAGAAAGAAAGAAAGAAAGAAAGAAAGAAAGAAAGAAAGAAAGAGAAACGTTAGAATGCCAAAAGAGACTGTGATGTAGGAGATGGCCAGGCTGAACCTGAGGGAGGGGTCAAACACTTCATAAGTAATGAATTCCTACGTACCTGCAAGAGATCTAAGTCCAGCCCACCTTGAATGCCTTCTTAATTCTCGCTCATTCTCTTGACCGTTAGTAGCTCAGATTCTTGTAGAGAGTTTAAGCCAGTGGTGGAATTCAATTTTTTTTACTACTGGTTCTGTGGGTGTGGCTTGGTGGGCGCGGCAGGGGAAGGATACTGTAAAAACTCTAGTCAGAGGTGGGATTTACCAGTTCTCCGAACTACTCAAAATTTCTGCTACCAGTTCTCCAGAACTGGTCAGAACCTGCTGAATACCACTTCTGATTTAAGCTTGGAATAAATCGTTATACTCATTTAAACTGCTTCAATCTCCTGATTTCCCTGGCACTTGACATATTAGAAAGAATAAACTTTATTAAAATAAGTCAAGTAAGAAGTAAGAAAGAAAGAAATTTTGGGCCTTTATAAACATTTTAGGCCTCTATCAAACTGTGTTCCATATGTCAAATATTTCCTGGGTCCAACAATAGATTCCTGCAACAAGGATCACAACTTCTCATGAAATACAGTACTGAACTCTTCTGGAGTTGGGATTGGAACACCAAGTACTTTTACATTTATTATTTGTCCTCACCCCACTGCATGCTTATTCAGTTTAGCTCCACTGAAGGCTTTCTTCCATTTTTAAACTTTTCTTTGTTCATATTTTTGCAGAAGGGATTGCCTATTTAATGTTCATTTCAAAAGGTAATGGCTAAAAGGGAAAATGACATTGTTGGAGGTGAACTGTTCTAGAATTTGAGGGATGCTTTCCACATTTTGGAACAGTTGAGGGTTTCTTACACTTCTATAGAATCTTTAGCACACCTGGTTTTTTTTCTTTTTGGGATTGCTTGTTTCACATAATTGAAAAATTGCGTTCCTGAATTTCAACAGCTGTATTATGTTGGGAAGAAAAACAATACAGGTAAAAGAAAAATTTGTGGGGGTTGCCTAGAATATGAAGGTTGCATACTTGTGCTTTCAAAGTATCATGCAATGTATAAGTGGCTCAAACTATAGTATGTACAAAGAAAGGAAGACAAAGAGCCCAAACATTTCTTTCTGGTCATCAAATTTATACTAACCTTCTCAACTTTTTTTCAGATAAGCAGTTCCTTGTCAATCAACCATGTTCTCTAGCTGATGAAAACACATTTTAATTATAGCCTTTCATGCGGATGCATACGAGGAAGCCAGATGGAAATATTTAAGTATTATTAGCATCAGTGGTGAGAATTGTGATTAAAATAATAGTGAGACCCCTTCCTCTTCTCCCCCACTCATCTCAGGGTCTGATGAGCAGAAATCACTGAAGAACACAAAATTAAATTATTGGAAGAAAATGATGGAAATAATAATACTGTTTGGATGCAAATGTTTAATGGGTTTTGAAGGAAGGTATGTATTTTGCTGATATGACAATATCAATCAGTCTAATTAGATCTGGTTTGCATAATTGCATTTAATTTGCATGAACAATGCAGTTCTTGCTAAAGAAAGCCAATTTGGAAATAAAAGCTAGAAACTGTTCTTTTGTCTTAAAAACATAAAAAGAATTGGGGGGTATTTTCAATGACTGGCATCTATTTGTTAACTGCATCCTGCAGAATGGCAAAGATGTGACACCCCACTTTACCCTTTAGTAAACTGCTAATGTATCATTTTAGAGTATCTTTTAAGGCAAGTAGATATGGCATACCAGGCTTAATAGCAGTAACTGTGAGAGGGATCTTGAAGTCTTAGTGGGGAAGCAGTTAAATATGAGCCAGCAGTGTGCAACCGCTGCCAAAAAAGTCAATGCAAACCTAAGTTGAATTAACAGAAGGATACAGTCAAGATCAAGTGAGATACTAATACCACTCTATAAAACCTTAGTAAGACCACACCTAGAGTATTGCATCCAGTTTTGGTCACCATGCTATAAAAAATGTTGAGACTCTAGAAAAAGTACAGAGAAGAGCAACCAGGATGATTAGGGGATTGGAGACTAAAACATGAAGAACGGTTACAGGAACTAGGCATGGCTAGTCTAGTGAAGAGAAGGACCAGGGGAAACATGATAGCAGACTTCCAATATTTGAGGGGCTGCCACAGAGAAGGAAGGGGTCAAGCTATTTTCCAAAGCACCTGAAGGCCAGACAAGGAATAATGGATGGAAATTGATCAAGAGGAGATTCAACCTAGAAATGGGGAGAAATTTTTTGACAGTGAGAACAATCAACCAATGCTTGATTTTGGAAGTTGTGGGAGCTTCATCACTGGAGGCCTTTAAGAAGAGATTAGACTGGCATTTGTCAGAAATAGTGTAGGGTCTCCTGCTTGGGTGGGGGGGGTTGGACTAGATGATCCACAAGGTCCTTTCCAACTCGGTTAATCTGTTATCTATTAAGGTAGTCCTTTGAGATTCCATCAGAATTATAATTACTGGTAGTCCTTGACTTAGTTACAACAGCTCATTCAATGGCCATTCAATGTTACAACAGCACTGAAAAAACTGACTTTAGACCATTTTTTACATTTACAACCATTGCAGCATCTCCCTGGTCATGTGATCAAACTTCAGATGGTTCATATTTATGATGGTTGCAGTGTCTCAGTGTCATGAGATCCTCTTTTGTGACCTTCTGACAAGCAAGGTCAAAAGGAAAGCCAGATTCACTTAACAACTATGCTACTAATCTAATAATAGATAACAGATAATCAGAGTTGGAAGGGACCTTGTAGGTCATCTAGTCCAACCCCCCTGCCCAAGCGGGAGACCCTACACCATTTCTGACAAATGGCAGTCCAAGGTCTCAAGTGATCGCGCTCCCACAACTTCCGAGGGCAAGCTGTTCCATTGGTTAATGATTGCATTGATTCACTTAACAGCAGTGGCAAGAAAAGTCGTAAAATGGAGCAAAGCTCACCTAACAAATGTCTCAGTTAGCAACAGACATTGTAGGCTCAATTGTGGTTGCAAGTCAAGAGGTAGAAGTTAGAGGAAGAAAAACAGTGAATGTATGTATTAAAAATAGAGATGGTTTATAACCACAATCACTATAAGTACTAAGAATACGAATGAGCTAAACGTAAAAAGAAATCTGTTTAAAAAAAACGGGGGGGATATTTTTACTATATGGGAGTTGTCATAGTATTATTAGTGCTATTAATTTATGTGTTATTATATTATTAGTATTATCAATTAATGGGTTAATATTGATTGTAGTATTAGCTATGGTTTTTGTTTCTTGTAAATGGCGTACTCTGACAAAATGCTATATTCAAAAATGTTTATGAATATTGGTTGCCAGTTGCCCTCTGGGTGCGATTCAAGGTGCTGGTAATTACCTATAAAACATTGCATGGCTTAGGGCCAGGGTATTTGCAGGAACATCTGCTGCCAGCAACAACGGCCCATCGCTCTGTGTGCTCCCACAGACAGGGCCTCCTCAGGGTGCTGTCAGCCAGACAGTGTCGACTGGCGACTCCCAGGGGGAGACCCTTCTCTGTGGGTACACCCGCCCTTTGGAATCAGCTGCCCCTGGAGCTTCGGATGGCTCCTGACCTTCGATCCTTCTGTCATGACCTGAAAACATGGCTCTTTCAACTTGCTGACCTGGGCTGATGGGGTGAGGGGTTAGTGGTTGTTTGTTCATTTTAATTAGCTTATTGGGATGGTTATTTTAATACTTCTTTAAATTTTGTGTTGTATATTTTTATTGTTGTGAGCCGCCCTGAGTCCTTGGGGAGATAGGGCGGCATAGAAATCCCAATAATAAATAAATAATAAATAAAATTATAAAAAAATTAAAAATTAAATAAATAAAAAAATCAATATAAAAAAAAGTAAATATAAAAAAAAGCTATAATGGTAGCTAATGTCCAACATCTGGACTTGACTAGCTCTGAGGCTCATTGCACGCAGCTACAATTTGAAGTTCAAGTACGTTTCTCTCTTCGTGTTCTATAGGAATGTTTCTCTAGGATCTGGATATTGAATGTTTGTTACCTTTTTTTAATTGCCCTAAAGAAACCAAGGTAGAGTTATGCCAAATGCCAATCAGCAATGCAGATAAAAGAGATTCTGCCTTTCTCACCACCTAATCACTCAAGGCAGCCTGTTTGACATTTTGTTCCTTGGCAATGCGTTGGCAGTCTCAGCTCAATGCATTAACCCTTGCTACGGAAAACAGAGCTCTGTGCGGGGGCAGGGGGAGGCATTTTGGGATGGGCGGGGATGTTACCATCTGTGTTTTGTTGGCGGTTGCTTTCTTCATTTATTTTTCATTATGGGCATTTTACTCATTCTTTGATTTGGTTTTTGTTTTGTTGATATCTACCAGAGGCCCTGGGAGAATAGGTAGTATATTAAACAAAGACAAACAAAACCAGCAGAAACAGAACTCTTTTCTCCTGGGCTTGAATAAAACAGATGGAGGATTTTACCGGGAATAATTCTAGCTATGTAGAGGGCCAGGGGGAAGGAAAGTCACTTAATTAAGGAGTGGAAGACATTGCTTAGACTAGTTCAGATAGCGGAAAGCGGTATCTCTCTCTCTCTCTCTCTCTCTCTCCCTATCCCTATCCCTATCCCTATCCCTATCCCTATCCCTATCCCTATCCCTATCCCTATCCCTATCCATCCATCCATCCATCCATCCATCCATCCATCCATCCATCCATCCATCTATCTATCTATCTATCTATCTATCTATCCACATAAGGAAAGTTACTCTTGTTCCAGAATGTAGAGGGTTTTTTCCCAAACTGAGGGCTGTAGAGTTGGTGAAGTTTGTAATCTTGGATGCAAGATGGCATTATAGATGAGATATAAACTCCTCCTCCTCCTCGCAATAGCACTTGAACTTATATACCGCTACACAATGCTTTACAGCCCTCTCTAAGCAGTTTACAGAGTCGGCGTATTGCCCCCAACAATCTGGGTCCTCATTTTACTGACCTCAGAAGGATGAAAGGCTGAGTCAACCTTGAGCTGGTGAGATTCGATCTGCCAAACTGCTGGCAGCTGGTGATCAGCAGAATTAGCCTGCAGTACTGCATTCTAACCCGTGTGCCACCACGGCTCTTATATCATTGCCAATCTGAACTGGACTAGTGACTGCTGGAGTTTTTCTTATCCCTGAGACTTTTCTCTTTTTCCTTTTTCAAAGGAGTAAAATAATTCCAGTTAGAACTGAGGGTGTGTGTCTCCTCTTTCCTCTCATTGCTCGCTCTTTTTTTCCTCTTTTTACAATAATCAGACCCTTCAGTGCTAGGATATCCTGGTTCTTCTGTGAGAGGTGATCAATATAAACAGCATAAATGCAAATCTTGAGAGCTGCTTTGAAGTTTAAAAGTCACCCTAAGCATTAGAGGACCGCAGGCTGAAGTCCAAACAGAAGCTGCACATTATCCATTCTTTACTGGCTTCATCTGAAGCATGCCCCATTAGCAATAGCAATAGCACTTAGATTTATATACCACTTCATAGTGCTTTATAACACTCTCTAAGAGGCAATGTTATTGCAAGAAACAAAAATGTTGCTTATCAGTAGAGATTTTAAAAATGTAGATATGGCTCCTTCCAAAATATTCAGCATCATTTCTTTGCTGAGATGGTTTTCAACCATATCATCTGTCCACCATAAACCACTTATAGCAATAGCACTTAGATTTATATGCTGCTTCACAGTGCTTTTCAGCCCACTCCAAGCGGTTTACAGTGTACAGGTTTACAGAGTTCATCTGCAATACTGCATTCTAACCACTGTGCCACTACACCTTCCTTTTGATCTGGGGCAAACTGTGTGTGCAGCAAAATTCCTACCCAATTCTTGTTTATGTCAATAACTCTGTTTCTTTGTTTCTATGTTTAACTGGGAAGCACAAGAAAAACAAAGTAGGCAATATTATTATTGTAACAAAAAGGCTTATATGATAGACCTGCAGGCCCTGAGATGATTGGCTGGGTGTTTTTTGAGGGATGGATGGGGGCAAAGAGAGATCAAATTGTCCCTAGTCACTTTCATTCAGATAGTAAGAAAATGAATGAATGAATAAATAAAGCAAGTTCTGTAATTTTCCCTGTTCTTTGATGAGTGACCTAGATTTTGATTAATGAGCTGAATTATCCATTCTTTGCTATCTGGGAGCTGCAGAATTTGGATACATTTGTGTTTTACTGTTTAATCCCCCAAATAGATTAATCTTTGTGTGGCTGCGCAGATATATATTCTTCAAAACAAACAAACCGAGGATGTTTACTGGAAGATGTCAGACGTTTGTGTCTCTGAATATATGCAAATAAGCTTTCTGAAAAAGGATTATCCATGGCCAAAGAATGAGAAGAAAATGAGCAACAAAATAAGGACAATTCCATTTTTTTGCGGTGGGGGGGAATGTTTGAGGGGAAGAGGATTTATAATCAGGTAAATCAATGAATTCCAGTGTCCTTCTAGGTTATAGAAGCACATTATGATAACCCCTCTTAACATAATGAACATTTTAAATTAAGCATACAGAACAAAAGCTTCTGTGGTTGTTTTTTTTTCTTTTTTTCATTTTCTGAAGATGAATCTTCAGGTAATCTTCAGGTAATCACTGACACTGTTTCCACATTATGGTTATTGAATAAGACACAGTAACTAGTTTCATACAAGATGCTAAACCATAAAAAGTAGCTTACACAAACCAGATCCTAAACCTAAGACGCTATATAACTACAGTATTTAGTCAAGAGATTCTCAGTGTGATGCTATGACCTCCTTACACAAGCACAACCAAAGTACAATTTTACTTAATCATGCTTATTCTTTGCTAAGCAAGCTAGGATTTCTGGTCTAGAGGTTACTTTGGAAGCCAATATACTGTTGCTAAGGGGTGGGATTCAATTTTTTTAACAACCAGTTCTGTGGGGGTGGCTTGGTTGGTGGGTGTGGCTTGGTGGCCATGTGTCTGGGTGGGCGTGGCCAACTCAACATCACTCATATCAAGGGGCGCTTCTCCCCACCTGGCCTCTCATGAGAGTGGGGATGCTGCAATGGTTATAAGTGTGAAAAACGGTCATAAGTCACTTTTTTCAGTGCCATTGTAACTGAATGGTCACTAAATGAACTGTTGTAAGTCAAGGATTACCTGTACAAAAATACAAAAAGCTTCTTTGTTTGCAAAAAGCTGCCCTAAATACCAATCATTAGATTTAAAAATACCTGCAAGCCGGAGTTACAAACCAGGTAGGGTGCCAGAGCACCTTGAAGAATTAAAATAGTTAAGATGCAGTGATAACTATCAGCAGCCAACTCTTGCTCATAAAGTGAAACCCTTCAGCAGAGAGGTCATTTAAGCTCTCCAGAAAAAGCACACCCAGGAAAAGCAATCCTTAGATCCATTTGTACCACTTAAAGACACCAGCTGGTCTCACTCACCTCACAAGATATCCTAAGGAAATCATCCAGATTTAAGGAAAGGTCACATGCCCTCCAGAAAGGCAGTAAAAAAAATCAGTGCCAAGCTTGCATCCTGCCTCTTGGAAGTACACCCCAAAAGGACAGTGCCAGATACCACTAAAGCAGTGAAGGAAGACCCCCTCCTCAGGGTGGGGAGCACCTACCCTGTGGAATCGACTCCCCTTGGAGCTTCAGTTGACTCCCGACCTCCATTCCTTCCGCTGTGACCTAAAGACCTGGTTGTTTCAACAGTCTGGCCTAGACTGAAGGGTAAGGGGTGGGGTTTTATTCTTATTTTAAATTTTATTGGGTTTTAATCTTTATTGGGCTTAGTTCACTTGTTTAATGTATTTTAATTAATTGTATTGCTATTTTTTATTGTAAGCCACCCTGAGTCCCTAGGGAGAGAGGGTGGCATATAAGTCCAATAAAACTAAACTAAACTAAACTAAAAAGAAACCATGAGGCAGGAAAAAATTCAAATACAATACAAATAATTAAATCACAACAGTAACTGTTGCTTGTTGAAGCTGAATAGGGAAAATTATCCCATCAATAAACACAGGATTAAACATCACCAAGCACAGAATTAAGCTTCACCAAAAACCAGTTTTAGCCGAAAACTCAGAAAGGGTATGTAAACTCACATTTAAATGTCAATCTTTCTAGCTAGCAAAGAAGCCTTGCTGAATGTCACTCATCTTGGTTCCTTGTCATTAAAAGCTTCTTTCTGACAGCTCTGCTTCATTATTCAATTATTTCTTCAAAGTGCTGATTGTCCAGGGAAGTATTTCCTCCCAACAGTAGTGTAAAAATCTTAAAACAACCCTTCCCCTTTAAGAAAGTCAAGTCCCAGAAGCTCTGGAGACGGGAAGTCTAGGCATACTGGCAAGAATGTAATAAAGGTGGAAAAAAACAAAAGGAGATTGCTTCTAACTACTGGTTCTCCAAACTGCTTAGAAAGTTAACAAAGGGTTCTATAGAACCAGTCAGAATGGTAGAATCCCACCCCTGCTGTTGCTCACATCTCAACAATTTGGAGGTACATGCAGTGTACTGGTACACAAGCAGAAATCTAAGTGAGCACGAGAGAGAGAGAGGAGGAGAGGGAGGGAGGAGAGAGAGAGAGAGAGAGAGAGAGAGAGAGAGAGAGAGAGATGAACACTTTGCTGCCATCTAGTGATGATTAGGTGGATTGATTCTGTAGAGTGATGGTAGAGATTTTTTCAGGCATTGAAACTTTCAAATTTCAGTCAGCCACCAATTCCTGTCTTAATAGTATCATATAATATAGTTATATGGCAGCAGGACAATATGTTCTGCGACTCTTAGTAATGGTCTCCATAGTTTGAAGACATCGATCTTCTTTCTCTTGCTTTTTCAGCTTTTGCAACTATATCTGAGCAAAGACATGATTGCTTTTCCTCATTTATTCTGAACTACTTTTAGTCACAGCAAGTTAGAGCACATAGACTCATCTGGAAAAAGATCAGCAGAGTTGAACTGGTTAGTACATGGATGATAAACTTCTAAGAAATCTTAGGAATGTAAACCAGAGCGAAAAATTGAAACAAAAAAATAATTGCAGGAAGACAATGGTAAACCACTTTTGTAAGGTTAATGAGAAGACAAAATAAATATTTTCATGTTATCACCAGAAGTCAAGCTTGACTCATGGAAGAGTTTATTTGAAAGCTTATTCAAATATATCAAAATTATAATAGTTTACAGAGCAGTGGGGTACTATCAAATTGGCTCTGAATATTGCATCTACATTCAGTTTCAATTCAATGTTAGTTTTACATTTGAGATGAGTGACATATTAAAAGTCTTGATTTCTGTGAAGACTGCCTGCTTTGTTGTTTTCTTCAGACATTCACTTGAGGCTACCCATTGAAACAGATGATTATTATAAATGTGATGATTGATCAGGTGGATGCTTGGAAAATCTCTCTAGTTCTGTAGTTCTGAAATGAAAAGGTGCTTTCAGACTGCTAGTATTCCAAAAACATTGCTCAGCAAATTTTAATTGTTCCAGATAATCTTGCATACCCCTCTACCTCATCAATACCCAACATATAATTCTGTAAATGAGACAGAGCATGATAAAATCTTTATCTAGAACCATTTTAAGATTTTGCTGCTTGAAATGTCTTTTGGGTATCCTGAAGCAATGCCTCTTCAAATATGACAAAAGTATAGTTGTGGTTGCCTGTAATGGCACAGAAAGACAGTAAGTAATCTGAACTGGAGCTGGAGAAAAGAAGACAGAGAGAAGACCTTGGTGCAAAAATCATTTGTAGGTGAATTATACATGGGTTGAAAAAAGTCCAAATGATTAGTAGATAGCAGAATGAAATAACAAAACATGCTAACAAGAAATCACTATGTGGTTCAATGACTATAGAAAGACCTTTGCATATCTTGTCCATACCAAATTGTGGAATGTTCTTAGGAAAAATGGGAAGCCCACAACCTCTCCTTGTCCTCATGGAAAACTTACCAGGACTACTAGATTCTGTAACAGCTTTGTTCCCTTTGTGCCATCCATCTGATAAACTTGCAAGATTCGTTTCTCTCACCATGTATACATCCAAACTAAACCAAACTGTGTTGTTTCTCCGTGTCATATAATATATGTGGGTATATGCACAATTATGTTTTTATTTATTTTGTCATGTTTATGTAGTATATATTAGATGTGGAGACCTTGGAGAGCTGTATTGAAATGTCATTTTAATGTATGCCGATTAGTATACATTCAAAGTGACATTCAAAGTTATTCTAAGTCTAAGTCTACCTATTAATAGAACAGAAAGCCACAGTCTAGATAGAAGATGGTAAACCAGACTGGTTTCAGGTTGCAAATGACTGTATACTCACTCTTTATTTATTCAACCTATAAGCTGAATATATATTGAGGGAGGCTGCAAGAGAAGAAAATGAGTGTGGTTTTAAAACTGGAGAAAGAAACATCAATTAACATCCACTATACTCATGACACTATTCCAATAGCTGAAAATGCAAATGCTCTGCAAGCTTTAGTAATGAAAATCAAAGAATACAGTGAAAAATTAAGTCTATAAAGTATAAAGAAAAAAATACAAAGAAAACAAAAAAAATGGCAACTGGTATGGTATGCCATGGAAATAGCTCTTATTGTTAGCATGTACATACTTGGAAATAAACTGTATATGACAGAAATAGCCATAACAATAGCACTTAGACTTATATACAGCTTCACAGTGCTTGACAGCCCTCTCTAAGTGGTTTACAGAGTCAGCATATTGCCCGCCAACCACCTGGGTCCTTATTTTACCAACCTTGGAAGGATGGAAGGCTGAGTCAATCTTCAGCTTGGTGAGATTTGAACTGCCAAATTGCAGGCAGCTGGCAGGCAGCAGAAGTAGCCTGCAGTACTGCACTCTAACCTCTGCACCACCATGGCTCAATACTACAAACTATTATTATTATCATCATCATCATCATCATTAATTTATTTTATTTGTCAATAGCTTACAAGATAATAGACATAAGTATAAATACAGGAAATGGGTACGAATAATTGGGGACAATAGGACAGGGACAGTAGGCACGACTGTGCGCTTATGCTACAAACCACCTTCAATCTCTTTCCACAGAAAACATGAGGTAAGGTTGACATCATGGAAAGTTCTCAATGCTCAGATGTGGGGGTCTTGCACTTTACATTTTCAGTCTGCTTCTACATAGTTGGAGATATTTATCATCTTTTCCAAGTCCCTTATGGTTGCCCAGTCTTTTTTAATATCCCTCTGTCTGCCCACTGATTGAATCTCTTTTATTTGTATTACATCTGTAATCCATCCATGATTTTCTTGAACAACTGTCATGTGTAATTTATCATTTTCATATTATAAAATTGGGCATCCGTTTGGTATTGCTATTTATATATATATATATATATATATATATATATATATATATACACTATTTGAATGAAACAGATAGTGCTATGATAAATGGGTTCCAATCTTTGTCTTATTTAAACTCAGCAACCCAGTCATCTCAGACCTGCCTTTCCATCAGGTCCTCTTTGATTTCTCCTGTAGATAATTGTGGAGGACATGTACACAAATCCTCCTGATATCTAATCATATTTTCCTATACTATATAATTTTTGTCCCTTAAAAAAACCATTAGTATTCTTTCACTAGATGTCACTGTTTGCTATAAAGCCAGAAGGGTAAATGTTTTCTCATAGGACTAACATATTCTTACTCAGAAGTTGGAGGAAAAATCCTGCCTTTTGCATGTTTCCATCTAGAGAGAATATTTATTCAAAATCAAAATCAGGACCTGCTATCAAACACAGGTAATCTAGCCCAATCCGAATAAGATTATCGGATAGTCACTCAATGTCTATATGTCTCTGTCTGTTACTTGTCAGAGACCTGAAACTTTCATCTTACTGAGATGCTCATATTAATTAGGATAACCTTCGCAAGAGCCTTTTCTAAGATGGTTTCCTGCAGATATGATTGGCTAAATTAGCTGGAACGTTGGGATTTATAGTGCCAGCATATCACATAGGTGTCAAATTGAAAAGGGTTGAATTACATAAGTAGCATTGTTTTCAGAAAAGATTTTCATTGTTCATAAATAAACAACATTTAAAAAGTGGAACTAGGTCAATCATAGTATACATAACATATCATAATTTACATATATGCATTTAGTATAATATGTCCTGTTCTTGCATGGACCCTGTCATGAAAAGCATCCATATCAGTGATGGGATTCAAAAATTTTACTACTGGTTCTGTGGGCATGGCTTGGTGGGTGTGGTGTGGCTTGTTGGGCATGGCTTGTTGGGAGTGGCAGGAGAAGGATACTGCAAAATCCCCATTCCCTCCCCACTCCTGGGGTAAGGTTAATGAAAAATCCCATTCCCTCCCCACCCCACTAACCTGCTTTCCAGCTCCATTCTCCTATGCAGGGCAACAAAAGAAGACCTAGCCAATCAGCTGGGACTTGGGAGGCAGAGAATAGATGGGGGCGGGGCCACTTAGAGGTGATATTTGCCGGTTCTCCAAACTACTCAAAATTTTCACTACCAGTTCTCCAGAACTGGTCAGAACCTGCTGAATACCACCTCTGATCCATATCTATAGTTCAGTTTATTTAAAATTACTCACACTGGCCTTTAAAATAGGGGCACATTTTGCCATCATTTGAAGTGTGAAATCCATAAAATCAGCAGCCTTAAATCTATCATTGGCTTAACTGCTGAAAAAAAAAATAAGGAAATCTTTCCATTCTCGAGATAGAGTAGAACATCTAGACCCTAACTTTGTTTATGACATAGCTTCATGAAGTTGGCTTTCAGTCATGAAAAGATTGCTAAATCCTATGGAAAAGGTGCTAAGGGACTAAGAAATGCAAGGTTTAGATTTTGCTAAGTTTCATTGAGCAATATTTATAAGTAGAACCTGAATAATATATGATAGCTTAACCCACCCTACGGTTTAAAAGAAATAATGCAAATACCTCCAAAACTATGATGGTGTTCTAAATACAGGTAGCCCTCAATTTACGACCACAATTGAGCCCAAAATTTATGCTGTTAAATGAGAAATTTGTTAAGTGAGTTTTGCCCCATTTTATGACTTTTCTTGTCACATTTGTTAAGTGATTCACCGCAGTTGTTAAATTAGTAACACAGTTGTTAAGTGATTCTGGCTTCCCCATTGACTTTGCTTGTCAGAAGGTCGCAAAAGGGGGATCACATGACCCTGGGACACTGCAAAGGTCACAAATGTGAGTCAGTTGTCAAGCATCCAAATGTGTATCACCTGACCATGGGGATGCTGCAACAGTCATAAGTGTGAAAAACGGTTATAACTCACTTTTTTTCAGTTGACATTGTAACTTTGAATGGTAATTAAGTGAAAGTGTAAGTTGAAGACTACCTGTAGAGTTAAGGCCAAAAGCCAGTTGGAAAAGGACTAGTTTACCTTGCTTCCTAAAAGCAAGGGAAGTTGGGGTCACGCATGCTTCCAGGAATAAGGAGTTGCATAAATTGGTGGTTGCCAGTGCTCTAACTTTTGGTCCATAACTCATGAATTTTATGAGAGGGCACTCTCACTAGGTCTTCTTTAAGTCCTAAACCTTTCCAATCTCTTCTTAAAAACCTCTGGTGTTGGAGCATATACAACTTTTGGAGGCAAGTTGTTCCACTTATTAATTGTTTTAACTGTAAGGAAATTTCTCCTTATTCTAGGTTGTTTCTCTTCTTGATTAGTTTCCATCCATTGCTTCTTGACCTGCCTTCAGAGGCTTTGGAAAATAGGTTGCCCTCCTCATCTTTCTGGCAGCCCCTTAGATATTGGAACATTGCCATCATGTCACCTCTAATCCTTCTTTTCATTAAACTAGACATACCCAATTCCTATAACCATTTTTTGTTATTGCCTCCCATCTCCTAGTCATCTTTGTTGCTCTTTACTGCACTCTTCCTAGAGACCTTCTGAGTAGTTAGGACACAGAAAGTAGCATTTCCATGACTGACCCAACTCTAGGTAGGCATCTTTCAAATGATCATACCTAGGAAAGCTTTGTAGCAACAGTATGGAAGTGGTGTGCCGTAATCTTCTTTTAGGATTCTTTTTTA
The DNA here is from genome assembly GCA_009733165.1 of Naja naja. Taxonomy (NCBI): domain Eukaryota; kingdom Metazoa; phylum Chordata; class Lepidosauria; order Squamata; family Elapidae; genus Naja; species Naja naja. Next base: position 351,573,177 of record CM019148.1, read on the forward strand.
ACTTCTGAGTTTAATCTGTGGCTAGACCTCCTGAACCATCTTGGACTCAGCTTAGCTTCTATGACTAAACAATTTCTTTTTTGTGTGACCAGTTGATCTGGAAATCTCTAAAGTTTTAAAGTCTTATGAGTCTCCCAATTTGATTCATCTGCTGTTCTTTTGTTTTAGTTATGAAATGTATTTGATTATATCTTACAATCTGCTTGAACACTTTAACTGGAAGATAAGATACAAATATTGTCATAAACAGGTAAATATATTTAGCTCCAGTATGAAAAATATTTTCCCTTATCTGTTTTCTATCAGGCATGGAGTCTGCAGGAAAAATGGAAATAGTAAAACAAAAATGCTTCCTCATTTCATTATTGTATTCCCTTAGAAATGTGATTATTTTTACTCATGTTTTTGTCTCTAAAGTACCATGTGATTTTCATCTAAGAATTAATGGACCACAGTAATGCTTTTCCATTTAATTGTCTGCTTTGGGGGATAGATTTCTGAAACTGCAAAGTTTCCTTCATATTTTTAATTAAAAATCTGTAGATCCCCTCATGGGGCAGGCAGAGGTTCCATTTACTTAATAAATTTTGCAAAATGGCTGAGATGGTTTCCATCTTTATTATTTAAAGCATTTTAAAAGCTGGCATGTTTATTCCAGTGCTGCTTTAAAAAAAAGAAGAATATTGGTATATTCCTGGTACTTCCTGGATTATCATGTGGTCATAGGGATTGTAGTGTAAACAAGTGGTCTAAACCCAATAGCCAACATATATCCAAACTCTCCAACTGAATATTAAATGCCAAAACAAATACATTATTCATCATGCAATTCCTTTGTAGGTCCCCACGCCACAGCAGTGCCAGCAGATGTAATATCTATATAATATCCCCTTGTACTATATTCTAGCGTTACAGAGCTTTCTAAGAAGCACAGTTGAAGAAGTCCCTCAAGCATGTTGGTTCTGTGGTAAGTGCTTGGTTTTTTTTTTCAAAGAAAAGAAAAGAAAAGAAAGACTCTTGTTAACCTTGTAGAGCTTAGAAAATGCAATCTACATTTGCCTTTACTGGAGGGTTTTCTGGGGAAAGACAGTTTCTAGTTGGATTCCATTTTTTGCTGCCTTTTATCCTGCTATGGATCCATCATGATTTTTGCTGTGAAGCTATGAAGTTCCACCTTCTTTCCCAGAAAGAGCCACATGGAATTCCTTTTGATCCTTACTTTTTTTTCTTAGCCACCCTGTTCTGTGCAGCTCAACATGCAGCTCAACCCACCTACCCTCTAATAAAACAGACCATCTACGTAGATCTGAATGCTTTATTGAAAGAACAGGATATGGTGAAACTGGGGAAAATAGGGATACACACGATTAGAACCAAATACAAGATAGACTATTACTGCCAAACAAAACAATTAATGAATACAAGCAATTTAAATCTCACCAGCGATGCTCTGTGTCGGATGTGGGTTTATCTTTTGATGACCATGTGCTTCTGCCTTCTCCGAATGCTAAAGGAAATGAAGTCTGGCTTTTCAGCGCGCACTTGGTTTGAGAGTGTGGGTTGACGGGTAAAATGAGTTGGGTCAGCTTCAAAACAATATACTTGTGGCGTATTTGTCTCTCCAGCCACTAGATGGTACTGGATTGCAACAACAGTATATAAAGATCGTATGGTGTGGCATGACAAACCCAATTGCTCTTTTGGAAAAGTTGATTAAATTAATTGGGGAGACCATGCTTTAGAGGATAGGGGAGATATATTGAAAGAGAAAGAGGAGGCGGAGACCATTATTTTGTGGAAGTTTTGAGGGCCAGAAGGAATTGACTGCAAGCCTCATGGACCATTGTTTTCCTGCTCGTGATGTAGGTGGTGCTTTTCATGGATCACTGATCCACGAGTGATATCTCACCCTGGTCTCTTTTGTATTTGTAATTATTTTCAGGAATTATTGCATAGTAGTGAAAGAATGCAGGAAAAGAAGAACATGTTGGTAGGCATATATTATAACATTGTCAAAGGCACCAAATTGGGAGCTGAAGAGGTGGCAAAAGAAGAACAGTGAGGAGGAATTGCTTGTCACATAAAGAGTCATTCTTTATCCTTTAACAGAACCTTTGATACTCAGAGCACAGATTGTCCTTTGTAAAGTCATTTTTTCCATTGGAAGGTGTGATGCCATATAACAGCTAACCTGAGGAGACTAATGCAGAGCACTGATGCAGGAAGGCCTTGGCACAAAAGCACCAAGCCGTTCCTTTTTAACTGCCTCAAATAAGTTTTTTATTCCTGACACTTGCTACAAGACCATTGTATTTTACTCATTTGTTATTCATGGCAAGAAATAAAAAATGATTCCAGAGAGAGTTTTTACAAGGAGCACAGTCAACATTCCAAAGAAATTGCTTTCTTAAATGGCCTCAGGAGACTTAAAGAAATGATACTTCTTAACGTGAAAAGTTTATAGGACTGTGCGGTTGCTTTACACCCAGGAAACCTAACCTAGGATTGTTGATTTCATGTGAGTAGCAGGTCTCTAAAACCAGAGAAAGGAAGTAGGAGGAGTTTGGAAAGTCAGATGCATTTTAGTATTTGTGTTTGTTTGTTTATTTATGTATTTAATTGATTTATATCTATCTGCCTTTATTTATTTTTTTTATAAATAACTCAAGGTGGTGAATATACCTAACACTCCATTCTTTTCCTATTTTCTCCACAATAATAACTTTGTAAGATGGTTGGGCTGAGGGACAGTGATCACCCCAAGTGGTTTTCAGGTCTTTCAGGTCTAAGACAGGACTAGAACTCAGGGTCTCTTGTGTCAACTAAAAAAAAATACTCCTTTGGTCTTTTAGTTGCCAGCAGAAAGGGAGTGGGGGAAAGCAGTGCATTCTTTAAATGCCTCAGATAATCACCTTGGCAGCCCAAAGCTGTCGGCGTGCAAAAATATTACTGGAGCGCATGATTGATGACTTTTGGCTATGGATGTGTCCCATTGGAGAATATACATCCAGGGGGTGGGTGGAAGACCAGGGTCAAGGGGGTAATGAATGATGTATTTTAGTGTCGGCTGCACCCAGCTAACATCAACATGGCCATTCCTAATAAAACAATTTTTTTTTACTCTGAGAGATGCGGCTAGAGACTTATGATTTGAATGGGGGTGGATTTGTTGGAGCCCTGACATCCCAGTTATTGGCCCAAAATCACCTGGCCAGCTTTCCAATCCCTAATGCAGGACTAGAACTCAGAGTTTGCTGGTTTCTAGTCTGCTGCCTTAGCCACTAAATCAACCTGGCTCTCTTATCTCTTTATCATATAAATACATAACTCAAACCATAGCATGACACTGTAACAGGAACAGAAGCTAGTATCCATGCTGTCATTTCTGGGGTGTTTCTTTTTCCAAATCTAGCCCAGTGTTTCTTAAACTTGGCTGTTTTATGATGTGCGACCTCTACTCCCAGAATTCTCCATCCTGAATGCTGAAACCGTATTTCTGAACCTTGGCCACTTTAAGATATGTGGACTTCAACTACCAGAATTCCCCGCAAGATACTCCCAAGAGCACCTGGAAGGAAGACAATGGCTGGACTCGAGATTAAAGAACTTCAGGAAGTGTTAATAGAAAAACAAGAAGTGAGGCAGCTGCAAAAAGATTGCATTAAAATTCAGGCGAAGATCAGTGGCTCAGACCACTGTCTAGTCATAGCAAGAGCTCTTGTACAGATGAGCAAGAAAGTAGGTTTGAAACTAGGGATTTTGGTAAACTGTTTATAGCTGGGCAAGCACACCCTGTACAATAGAAAGAGTTAAAGTGTTGCATTGGAGACATTTTAGATGCATAGAAACGTTATCCTTTTTGTAGGATGAACTTGTTTTGCTGGGGCTAAACCCAATCTCAATAGACCCTCATCTCTTTTTTGTAGGGATGGGTCTATCAATTGCATTCCTCTCAAAACCATTATAAAGTTGTTCATTGCAGTTCAACAAGCTCTTCTTTTCAGTTGGGATCCTGTTTCGTTGCTTTGGTAATTAAGGATAGTAGCCGAATGATATTTTATTGGGGAACCAAGAAGAACCTGAAGGTCTAAATGTCTATGGAGATTCTCAGTCACCCAGGTCATGGTTGTCCCAAACATGCTTTTTCAAAAGGCAACTGGACTTTCTGGTTTTTCTTTGAAGACATTTCGCTTCTCATCCAAGAAGCTTCTTTAGCTCTGACTGGATGGTGGGCAATGGAAACTGAGTAATGTGGTATATGCAGTACAATGCAGTGAGCCATGTGCAAATCTGTACATTGGGGAAACAGAACAACCATTTCATAAATGTATGACACCACATAAGAGAGCAAACTCATCAGGACTAGATTCAGCATTTAAGAGACGAAGGCCATTCTTTTGTAGGCAGCAAAGTCCATATTTTGGACAGAGAGGACTGCTGCTTTGAAAGAGGGGTCAAAGTAGTCATCTATGTCAAAATTGAACAGCCCTCTTTCAACAGAGGGGGAGGGATATGACATCATCTATCTCCAACACAATCTACAATATAGTGTACAACACAGTCTTTTCAGCAGTTCCAAGAAGGCTCCACACCCATTTGTGACCCTGATGACACAGATAAACCTCCAGGTGGCCTTAATGACTCTCTAAAAGAATGCAAAAGTTGTCTGCAAGGAGTATAAATCTTTCCATTCCCCACCATCCACTCAGAGCTGAAGAAGCTTCTTGAATAGGAAGAGAAACTTCTTCAAAGAAAAACCAGAAAGTCCAGTTGCCTCTTGAAAAAGCATCTTTGGGACTGAAAGCCTAATTAAAGCAGATCCATTTTAATCGATTTTCAACTTTATTTTTATTTGATTTATTTGATTTGTCAATTGCTTACAAGATAATAGGTACAAGTATAAACATGAGTAAGAATACAGGAAATAGGTACGAATAACTGGGGACCATAGGACAGGGATGGTAGGCATGATTGTGCACTTATGCACGCCCCTTACAGACCTCTTAGGAATGGGGTGAGGTCAATAGTGCATTGTTCGAGGCTAAAGGAGTGGGAGTTAGAGGATGTAACAACAGAGTCATGTTGTGCATTCCAGGCATTGACCACTCTGTTGCTGAAGTCATACTTTCTGCAATTAAGTTTGGAGCAGTTTACATTGAGTTTGTATCTGTTGTGTGCTCTTGTATTGTTGCGGTTGAAGCTGAAGTAGTCATTGACTGGTAGGACATTGTAGCAGATAATTTTGTGTACTATGCTTAAGTCCAACGGTAGGCGGCATAGTTCAAGGTTGTCCAAGCCCAAAATTTCAAGCCTGATGATATAGGGTATTCTGTTGTGAGCAGAGGAGTGTAGTATTCTTCTCATGAAATACTTCTGGACTCACTCAATTGTATTAATGTCTGATATACAGTACGGATTCCAGACTGATGAGCTGTATTCGAGTATTGGTCTAGCAAAAGTTTTGTATGCTCTAGTTAGCAATTCAATATTTCCAGAACTTACTGCAAGAATTGCAGAATTCTTCCTAAAATCACCAATCCAAGATTCTTCCTAAAATCACCAATCTAAGTAGGTCAGGATTTCTTCTTCAAAACTGTCTGAAACCCCACAAAGGAAGAATTGTTGTTTCAGACTGGGAAAAATTTTCAAAGGGAGCAAAGATGTGACAAGTGAAAGCTCCTTGCCATGCAAGCACCAATTAGATTGCCACGGGGGGGGGGGGGAACCCACCTATTATACTTGGAATAATGTAGCTGAATTTGGTTTGAAATGCAAACAGAGGCTGAAATGTCACCGCGACTTATGATGGGCTAGAAAAACTGGGCTTGATAGTTTTTGTAACTGATCACATTGGTAGCACTGTTAACGTCTCAAATATTCAAGGTACCTTTCTCCAACTTAATATTCTCCAAGTGCATTACTCATCATGCTATTTCCCTGTGGGGTAAGTAATTTTATGCAAAGGAGCAAGAAAAAAATAAGCCAAAGAAGTTAAAGGCAGGAGATAAGAACAAGAAACAAGAAACAGTTAAATCTAGATCATGTCAATGCATTCATAGTCCTATTTCATATATTTCTATCTTTCTAAACTGTTCTTGTTTCTATCATGTCCTTCCACCACTTTGTACATCATCCTTTGCTATTTAAACATCTCACTTCTCTCTTTTTTGGATCTCCTCCAGCTATAATTGTCTTGGTCTTCCCCTTTCTCTCAGCCCATTCATATTACATTTATTTCTGCAATTCAGTCCTTTCCACTCTACATTCAAACCACTTAAACATATTTATTTCATATTTATCACATACTTTTGGCTTCAGTCCATGTTCATTCATTCTTGAGCCAATCTTGTTTTGTTTTACCACAAACAAGTACTTCTTAAATAACTCAAGGTTGACTTAGCCTTACATCCTTCTGAGGTCAGTAAAATGAGGACCCAGATTGTTGGGGGCAATATGCTGACTCTGTAAACTGCTTAGAGAGGGCTGTCAAGCACTGTGAAGGGATATACAAGTCTTAGTGGTATTGCTATTTCTCACAACAAACCATATACTATCCAGTACCCTTTTTTTACCAACCTATGTATATGTTATAATGCCTACATCCATCCCATTTCCTGCAAATATTCTGCCACCAAACACAAATTTATCTATCTACTCTAATTTTTCACTGTTTGTGAATAACCCACCAGAGCAGAAAGGCAAGGGATATTACAGCTGCCTTCTATCAGGGAAATGCATCTAATGGAACCCAAAAGAATGGTCTACCTTGTGGTGGCTCCCCTTCTTTAATATAATTCCCCAAGAGACAAGTTTGGCTCCCACCTTAATCTTTTGCCAGAAGGCCCTGAAGACATAACCTGGGGACCCCAGATTAATACAGAGCCTGTCTAGTGGCTAGTATGATTGTGCTGTCACTGCGGAACTGGAGGTGGAGGGGTTAGGTAGGTTACATTGTGGATTTTTAATGATGTAAGCCACCTACAATCATTGTAGGTGAGTTGAGCAGCCATATAAATGTATTTAATAAATAAATAAACAACTAATTAGCTAAATAAATAAATTTGCAAGTATTTAGTTTTCTCTCTTGGACATAACTAATCTTTGATAATGCATTTTAGTGATATGATAAAATTATAGATCCTTGATCTTCAATACACTGATTTTCAGAACCTCACAGTTCTGCCTACCAGTCACCTGAAATCATTGAGGGGTCCCAGGCATCATTTGCTTACAAAAGTAATTGTGCATTCACATTCTCCTTCTCCTACTTCCTAGCATATTCCTGCAAGTGCAGGGTCCACTTTTTGGATCATTGAGTGCCACTTTGTATGGTCAGCTGTGTCTGCAGGGCTCAGGCCCACGGCTTGCATATCTTTGTTGATGGTGTCTTGCCATCTGTTTTGGGTGCCTGTGAGATCACCGGCCAGTGAGTTCTAGTTGATAGGCAGTCTTGGCAATGGTGGAAGCTGCTGCTCTCAGGTCATATCCATATCAGCAGAGCTGGCCTTCTCTCATCTTCTCTATAATTGGTGCCACACCAAAATGTTGTCGAGTGGTGTCATTTGGGATGTGGTCATGAAGGGAGATGCCTGATATCCAATGGAGCATTTGCATTTCCATGGCATGGAGATAGCATTTGGTCCCAGTTGTTGCTGCCCAGTATTCAGTGCCATACAGTGCAACCGGGCAGATGGTTGTCTTGTAAATCTTAGATTTAAGATGGCTTGGCATTTGTCTGTCACATAACACACCAGTGAGTTCTCGCCAATGCATCCAAGCTGCATTCGCTCTTGCTCACATCTTGCCATTAATGTTGTCATTGCCTTGGAGGTGGCATCCAGATCTCCATAGTCCATATCTATTCACATGATCACATATGCTTCCAATAAATACAAGTGCAACAACATTTCTCACATTCATTTCACAACGAGCTGCTGCAAAGCAAAAATTTGCATACCACCTGCCCAGCATAAAGTCAGATTATCCTTCCCAAATTTTGTTTATTGTCTCCTCTTGTTCCTTTTCAGTCAGAATTCTGCCAAATTCATTCTTAGAAATACTCAATAATTTAATTCTCTGCTACCCTTTCTTTCTGCCTTTCCCTTTGTACAGGAGAACAATGGCTACATTTTCCCATTCACCAGACACAGATGCAGTTTTCATACCCACATTAAACAAGTCATGTTGTCACTGTATAAACAAATCACATCTATATTTTAACATTTCTGCAATTATCCATGTACAACTGCAGCCTTAGCATTTTTCAATATTTCACAGCACGTATGACTTATTTTCATCATTTTTATTTCAGTTCTACTCTTTGATATATCATGAACACTCTCATACAGATCTCTAAAATACTTTTTTTAGCATTCTGTCTCTTTGTTTTTAGGCCAAATAATTTAACGGATTCTCTTTTTCATTCTGTTTACTCTGCTGGAGACTTCTTATTTAGCCCCCCTTGCCAACTTCCAAAACAGGTTGTTATTTCCATTTAAAACACTCTGCATTTCTCTGCCTCTTTTATTCTTACCATTCATTGTTCTCTTTAACTGTATTCTTCACAACGATTACATGTACATAATACCTTTCTCTTATTATAGCTTTTTGCAGATATATTCATTCTTTTCTTGTTATCCACAGCCTCTTTCACTTTATCTTTTCCCCAAGCAACCTCTTTTATGGTTCTGTGATACTCAATAGCTTAATTCTTTTCACTCTGTTCTAAGCAGCTTCTAAATCCTCTTGAATCGGCTTTCTATTTATTCTGTTGGGGCATTAATCTATATTTTAATGGTGTTATGAAAAGTTCTTTAAAAAAACATGGCTGTATAAATTAGGGTGGAGTTGTTGGGTGCATTATTTGAAGGATTTGGAATTTGTGTCTGGACATATGTACTTTTCCTGTTTGCTATTGTTTTTTTTTAAATTTGTAGGAGTCAGATGGTCTTAAATATAATAACCAAAGAGACAAAGTAAGCTTTCTCATATAGGGCCAATTCTCTATGTACTCTCTTCTTCCATTTCAGCTGGCTCCCTATAGAAATAACAACCCACCTCCACAAACATCCATTATGAGGACAGAAAATTTGAGATACATGCTCTTGGGTGGCATATGTAGCTTTCTTAATAAATTTTGATTCTCTTTTTAGGACCTTCAACATCTTTTTAAAAGTTATCCCTGACTTGTTTGGTTATACCTTCAGACATACGCTCTACTAACCCTGGACCCAAGTAGATGATATGAGGATTTCTAATCAGGGTTACTTTGAATTTTTTGTCCTTAAACACTTTAGCTCAAAGTAATGCACTTCTGTGCATGTTGTCCCTTAACAATACATCTCAGGGTGTAGATTTTTAAAATGCATTTTGGAAACCGCATGTATTTTGTTTGCTTACATATTTGGGAAGTACAGATGGAGCAGGTTTTCTAGACAAGAGCTTTACTGGTTTGAGATCAGGATCTCTCCTGTGTCCCCATTTGTCATGAAGCTTAGATAGGAATTGCTAGGACAACTGAGCCAATAAACTATGAGATGTTTATAATAAATATGCTCCAGAAGCAGCAACCATAAGATTTTTTTTTAAAATTCATATTTATATGCCACCCTTCTCCGGAGACTCAGGGCGGCTTACAATTTTTGGAGCGCAACCCAATGCAACCCAATTATGGTGGTCTATGACCATAATAAAGATTTGTTTTGATCTGATAACCTCAAGAAGAGTTTGTTGCAATTCCTATGGAGCTGTGAGGCCAGCAGTTTCCTACTTTTCTACCCTTCCCCTGCTTTTCTGGGATTTTCCATTTCTTGTTGAATCACAAAGCACCGCTTCTTCTTGTTGCCATTCCTCAATGCATTGAATATTAGTTTTTTTTCTCATTAAAAAAACTAGTGAGGAAAGAATGATAGTAGGGATGAGTTGACTATCATGTTTTTCATTCTCTCTTTGGTGCAGGAGAGAATATTAGCTGGCAACGTGGAATGAAGGATGTTTGCCCAACATTGCCAAGCTGCAGAGGGTAAGAGGGTTGAAGCTTTGTGGAATATAGCAATAGCACTTAGACTTATATACCACTTTATAGTGGTTTACAGCCCTCTCTAAGTGGTTTACAGAGTCAGCATATTGCCCCCAACAATTTGGGTCCTCATTTTACCCACCTCAGAAGGATGGGAAGCTGAGTCAACCTTGAGCCTGGTGGGATTTGAACTGTCAAATTGTAGGCAGCTGGTGGCAGAAGTAGCTTGCAACACTGCACTCTAACCACTGCATCACAGAGGCTCCACAACATGTTCTAAATTGACACCAAAAAGGCTTTTTATCCATCTCTAGAGGGTTCTTCTTGAGCAGAGGAATCTGCTTCATTTCAGTCATTTTGCATCACTTCCCTGCACTCTCTTACAGATAGGGAGCCATATGAAGGGGCAGAGAAAATGATAAGATTTGCATTTGTAATGCTATCATGCAAATGACCTCATTTGCATACTTGTATTGGATGTTGCAGTGCCACTGATGAAATATTACATAATCATGTCATTTGAACGATGAGGTGATGACCCAGGTGTCAACATTTGGACATCACGATGGTTTGCAACAGATGCCTACATCCTGATATAGTTTCACCCATCATGGGTGTTTGTGTATGCAAGTGGAAGAGAAATTATTTTCATCTGTCCTGGTTCATCCTGCAGCAGGAAGGTGAAAAAAAAATCAACTATGTTTTCATTTTAATGATTCAAGGAACCAATTTCTGACTCCCAAATCTAGGGTGACATTTAACATCTGTCTGCTTCAAATATTAACGAATCAGCAAATCTATTCCTCTTCTGCTCCTGTTAGGATGTTGGTGATATTACACAGCAACTTGCCGAGCCATCTCAGTTTCCTGATCATGTCTCCAAAAGAAACAGAGGCCTCTCTAAGTGACCTCCACTTCTCCTTTATTTTTCATTTTCTTTTTGCTTTTTCATTTTCCAAGGCACCTGAAGGCCAGACAAGGAATAATGGATGGAAACTGAAAAAGGAGAGATTCAACCTAGAAATAAGGAGAAATTTTCTGGCAGTGAGAACAATCAGCCAATGGAACTGCTTGCCTCCGGATGTTGTGGGAGCCTTATCACTGGAGGCTTTCAAGAAGAGATTTTACTGCCATTTGTCAGAAGTGGTGTACAGTCTCCTGCTTGGATGTGGAGTTGGACTAGATGATCTACAAGGTCCCTTCCAACTCTGTTAATCTGTGAATCCTTAAAATAGGCAAGGTTCTGTTAGCTACATGTCGTCCAAATTCTTGAGTGGTTCCACAACCTCTCTCAAAGTTGCAGGTGAATTGCAATTTTTAATAAGCCAGAAGGAAGAAATTTAATTTAATTTATTAGACTTGTATGCTGCCCTTTCTCCCTAAGGACTCAAGACAGCTCACAATATAAAATACAATACAATAATTTACCTAAAAACAATTAAACAATACAAGCCCAATATTAAAACAATTAAAATTACTTTAAAAAAGAAGAGACCCCACCCTTGGTTCAGTCCAGGCCTGCCTGCTGAAATAACCAGGTCTTCAGGTCGCGGCGGAAGGAGCGGAGATCAGGGGCCAAACGAAGGTCCAAGGGGAGCTGATTCCACAGGGTTGGTGCTCCCACAGAGAAGGCCCTACCCCTGGGCACTGCCAGCCAACAGTGTCTGGTCAATGGTACCCCAAGGAGGCCCTGCCTGTGGGAGTGTACAGGACAATCAGAGTGTGATGCCAGCAGGAGACGTTCCCACAAGTACCCCAGACCCAAGCCATGTAGGACTTTATATGTTGTCACTAATACCTTGAATCTCACCCGGAAGGCAACCGGCAACCAATGCAGGTCGTGCAGGAGGGGTGTAACATGGGAGTATCAGGGCACTCCCATCACAACCCGTGCGGCCGCATTCTGCACCAGCTGCAACCTCCGGGTGGTCCTCAAGGAAAGTCCCATGTAGAGAGCATTGCAGTAGTCAATTCGAGAAGTGACGAGTGCATGAGTGACTGTCTGTAGGGCATCTCAGCTCAGGTATAAGTGCAGCTGGCGCAAATGCCCCCTGGACACTGCTCCCACCTGCTCCTCCAAACTAAGCTGTGTATCCAGGAGGATGCCCAGGTTGCGCGCCCTGTCTATGGGGGGCAACACCTCTCCCCCCATGACCAATGATGGTATATCCTGAATAATCCGAGATGCCGCTATGTACAGCCACTCAGTCTTGGCCGGGTTGAGTCGAAGCCTGTTCCTCCCCATCCAGATCCGCACTGCATCCAGGCAATGGGACATCACGGGGAGGGCATCACTGATAATGATTAACAATATAGGAAATAATATTTATTTGTTCTACATTAGAGTATGTTTGATCAAATTCATTTTTTGCTGTGACCTTCTTGGAGCATACACAACAAAGAGGAGAGTATTTTAAAACTTTCTCAGAATTAATGTTTTCCAGATCTAATGGGCTAACAGCTTCTTGAAACCTTGGTCTAAATGGCCAGCTTCCCTTCTGAATGGGAATTCTGAATTTTATAGTGCAATCCATCAGGAGACCAGCAGCTGATTTATGATAATTTTTCTCCATTTTTTTGCCAATTTATTTATTTATTTCATGGGATTTATATGCCGCCCTATCTCCCGAAGGACCCAGGGTGGCTCACAACAATAAAAAAGGCAATGAAAAATTTAAATTTAAAAAAAATATTAAACCAAAATCCCCAATGATTCTAATTAAAAGTGGCAACAACCAATACCGCCAATAAAACAATACCCCCCCTCAGTCCAGGTCGGCCTGTTGAAAAAACCAAGTCTTCAGGTCATGATGGAAGGATAGAGGGTCAGGGGCCATCCGCAGCTCCAAGGGCAACTGATTCCACAGGGTGGGTGCACCCACAGAGAAGGCTCTCCCCCTGGGGGTCGCCAGGCGACACTGTCTAACTAATGGCACCCTGAGAAGGCCCTGTCTGTGGGAACGCATGGGGCACTGGGAAGTTGTTGCTGGCAGTAGATGGTCCCACAAATACCCTGGCCCTAAGCCATGTAAGGCTTTATAGGTGATTACCAGCACCTTATAGGTGATTATCATCATTCTCTCCTTTCTGCTTTTTCAAATAAATGCTCTAAAATAGGTCTTGAATTTGCTTGAAAGTACTATATATATGCAACCAATTATGGGACAAAATAATGCTTCAATGAGACAAAGAAATGGAAACTTGGAAGCCTAGGGGACAGTGACTAGACTCCTGTCTAAGTCAGCTGATTGCTTTCGCCAACAGGTGGGGAATTATCCACTTGTTATAAGCACACATGTGTCCTGCCACAATTACAGAAGCTGAAATATATCTGTAATCTACAGTCAGGAGAGGCGATTTCCATCTTTTATGTGACATGAAAAATGCACCAAGCACAGGTTTGCCCATATACCAAATTGCTTTTTTTTCTCGTTCCCCCTTTAATGCAAGAGATCAATCATCCTGTGGATTTTATTACTCAGAGTTTAGCTTTTTGTTTTGACAGATGGCCTGTGTGCTATTTGGAGTACAACTCTATATCACTCCCATTAAGTGCACAATGGAATTCTCTGTCTCAGGTATCTTAAAGAGGAAAATAAATAAATAAATGGTGGGAAGATACTTGCCAAAGCCACAGGCCTCACTGACAAGAGTTAGGTTGAAAAATAGCAAAAGAGAGTTTCTTTGTGCAGGGCAAATGGACACATATTCATCCTGTTATGCTTTTGCGTAGCATGCTCATAAGCACGATGGTGAGTCCTGACATTCATAGATTTGCTGCAAAGCAAATAACAAATTGTAATGAGGTGCAAATTCTATGTTTCTTCTAGTGATAAGATTAAGGCTCCTCTAAGAATAATGTAGGGAGAGATGATGCAGTTCTGAAAATAATAACAAGAACAGAGAGATAAGGAGTGTACAGAATGAAAACCAAACAGCTGTCCATTTTGAATTGAATTCTTTATTGTCATTGTACGTATACATACAACAAAATTCACATAACACCCAGAGACCAGACTCAACATGCACACACACATGACAATCCCCAAACACCTCCCCACCCACCAAAATCCCCCATCTCCTAAGCATCCACACAACAGACTAAGTAATACTGTCCAACAGCTCACTGATGGTGGTCCTTAAGTCCATTGTTAAGTGCAATTATAGCTCTGGGATAAAAACTATTCAGAAAACATGTGGTCCGAGTTTTAATTGTTCTGTATCTTCTGCCAGAAGGCAACAGAGAATGTTGTGCAACTTCCTTAAACAGCAAGATGTGAAGATGTCATCCAGGGCTGGTAGTTGGAGCCCAATGATATTCTGGGCAGTTTCCATCCATCCTGCATCTCTGAATCTTCTAAATGAATCACATCCAGAAGGCACATAGTGGGCAGGAGTACCTGTTCTAGGCAAATAATGCTAGATAATCATATCAAACAATCAAAGTTGTTAACGACAAAACTGTCTCTGCCAACCTTGGTGCTGTTCAGAAGGGTTAATTGTCAGAATTCTCAAATTAGCATCGCCATTACTGAGAATTCTGGAGATCTATCTTTACTTAACTGGATACAGTAGCATCAAGGTTGAGGGAAACTACAATAAATACAACCATCTTATTTTCCAAGAGTTACACTTATGACTATGTGATTATAGCCAAGGCCATTTGAAGAAGGTAGTGACTCCAAGTTCTGCACACTAAAGGCAATTCTCTTCAAAGAATTCATTTGTCTTTGCATTGATGAGTAGCAATATTTGGGCTTCAAGGCTGTAAAACTATTCAGTTAAATAGTGCTAATTATTATTTCAGTGTTTGGAGTTTAATTTCATATCCATATTTTCCGGATCATTGATTTCCATACTCAAGGAAACTGTAGATAAAAAAATATAAGGCCATGAGTTTGTTTTTTATCTATTTATTTATAGATCCTACATAGCCACCCGCTTCATATAATCATTTCAGGCAGCTCACAACAAGTGTATAAAAACAATAAAAGCATGCATAAAAATAAACCCACCCTTTCCTCCAAGTGCCAGACCCACAACCTCTCATTTCAATTCCAATCTTAGTCAATGCTTTGAAGAACACCCAGGTGTTCTCAGCCTCCCAGAAGCTAAAATGATGCAGAAAGGAGAAAAAAAAGCAGGAGCTAAATTATAATTTTGCTACCAAGGCTCTTAGAGGATTAAATAGACCCTGATCATTAGGGGGGTGGGAAATCTTATCCACCCTTGTGGGGGTTAATGTGGGTCAGTTCTCTGGAATATGGCTCTGAAAACTTCAAAGTAATGTTTTGCTTTGATGATGGACCTTCTCAAAGCAGCTTCATGGGACCAACTGGACCTTATTCTTAGTTGTGCTGTGCTTTCCAATATTTGCAGAAAAAGAAGAAAGTAGACTTTAAAATACCTCAGGAAAACATTTATACCACATTGTTGGGTCTATTACATACTTCAAGGTACATTTCCTCTCACAATTTTGTAAATCCACCCAATTTGGTTTTGATTGACTTGTGTGGCCTCAACCCAAATTATATCCAGAATTATTGGTAATATAAAAAGTAGGATTTTGAATGCAAAGGCAAAAAAAAATCTTTGAAGTGTATGTAGCATTTTTCTACAACTCCTTCAGCCGAACACATAGTTGCCATTGTAGTGGTCAGGTGCTCACTCCAAAATATTGGAAATTGCCTATTATTGGCTAAGAACCTATTTTAATTGCCAGTTAGGGACAATTCTTCATGGCAATTCTTCATGGCTACAAAATTGCTATTAAATAATAATAATAATAATAATAATAATAATAATAATAATAATATCCTCAAATCAAGATACAAAAGTCTAGGAGTAGAAAACTGGTTGTGTTTTGAGGTAAACTTTTTCCTATTGTTGTCTTTCCATAGTCTTTTACAGTATTGAGTCCCATGGAACACAGTTTAAACACCCTGCATTGAGGCAAATGATCAATATAATTTATCCACTGTCCTTGTGTCTTTCTTACCTAGCCTATTGTTAGCTAAATGAGTCTGTGTTTAAAAGATGGAAGAGACTCTGTCTCTATCTTTGTGTGCTACTTCAAGAAGGGGTTTTGATAGATATGAGGCTTTTCTAGTCTCGTTTATTTCCTATTAAATCTACTGTTCATTTCAAATATAACAGATATCTGTTTGCATAGCCTGATGAGAGGGTTAAGCCCACACTTTAATTGTAAGAAAACAATATGAGTATTTTACTTTTACAATGGGAAAAAAACCTTCTGATTATTTAGTTTCTTGGATCATTCCCTCCCCCCTCAATATTCTGTTTATGTTCTGAAGCACATCTCAACAGGCTTCTGTTGAATTAACTTTTGACTCCAGAAAAGACATCATCGCTTTAAACAAAGAGGGATGAAAACCTTTTTGCCTACTTTCTCCTTTCTCTCCACTAAACTCTGAGAAAAGCTTATATAAAAGCACACTCTTACTTGATACCTAATAGGAGAACCACTGTAATAAAGTCAGGAAGATGTTAGACTGACATAGGAACACCAGATTCAAGTTCATCCTCAGTTTTGGAATCTTACTAATCTAACCAATAAATAAACAACATAAATATTTTGGGAGATTACCCCATTTAACAATTAAATTGTGACAGAACAGAGTCATATCTTTTTCTTTTTACTTGGTGTAATAAAATAAGGCATTAAGATCTACCCTCAACTTTTTACTTTTTCATAATAATAGAAACTAGTCATTTCCATCACAACAAATTTATCTAACCAGTAAAACCCAAAATCAAAGTTTCATTTTTTTTACCTCAAGCACAAAGTCCAGAAGTGGTTTCCAAGTAAAACTAAAAGTGTATTTTTAAAAATAATTATTGCCTTTATTGTCAGAGTACAACATGTGTACAATGAGATTGGCTAATCAAAGCAGTCAATTTAGCCATCTCTGCTAGCTCCATCAGTTTTTGTAGCTATTCATCCATTGTGGGAATCGAGGTGACCTTCCATTTCTGAAGTTCCCTGATTCTCTTGACTATCTGATGCAGTTTGGTCTAGTGGTTAAGGCATCACGTTAGAAAGCAAGCGATCGTGAGGTCAATCCCCATCTTAGCCATAAAAGGCAGCCTGATGACTTTGGGATAGTCACTCTCTCTCAGCCCAACTCACCTCACAGGGTTGTGGTGCTTTGGGAAAAAAGGAGGAGGAAGATGTGTTGGATATGTTCATCACCTCGAAGAATATACTTATGGATGGGACACACAGACACACAAATAAACTAAAACAATTTTTGAACCAGGGTCTTCCTCATCTAGATTCTCAATCTGGTGGTATTATTTGACTGAATTGTTCAGCTGAAGCACCCCTTTGAAGTTTTGCCCTGCTCTGGTTCTTTGTCTCCTCCTTAACTTTACTGTCTTTCCTTGAATCTCTTCCAAATTATCTAGATTTGTGAGCTACATACAGTACTTAAATCGAGGTCTGGCTGAATATAATAGAGATGTCTGATGTGCAAGCATCTCTGTGTTGTTTGTAGAATATTGTCAGAGCCACAGATCTATTCTGTTTGCATTTCCTTTTTAGAGGATACAGTACTCAACCTCTGGGGTGGGGGGGAAAGGTGGTTTATACATCTGACTGAGTGTTTATACATAACTCTCTTCTACTTGACAAATGGAGTTATATACCCATTTGGAAGGCAAATGGTCGTGTAATGCTGTTATGTCAGCATCCATTCCAACGCCCCCAATGCTTAAAAATAAATGTGCCTGCACAGTTGGTCCATTAAAAAAAATAAAAATACAGAAAGCAAAGCAATTGGAGGTCACGATACAACTATCTTGGGACATGGAAGGAGTTTTCTGCAAGCTATAATAAGCAACTTTCAATATTACTGCCAATGAAAATTCTGATGATGTACAAGAAGGGCAGTGAAACGAGAAAAAACTTGCCGCTTCTGATTTTTGTGTGCTAGGGGAACATTTATCACTACCTTTTGGTTTATAAACTTGAGACAAGACTAAATAAGAATGTATACTTGCTAAGTCTAGTCAATAAAGATATTGATTGGGAGGCTGGGAAATGATGGGAGATGCTTCTTGATGAACTGTTACTGTTCTGACATTCCCAGCAGAAGCTGTAGATCTGATGTCTGTAGAGAGGAGGGAAGTTGAAAGATTATATACACACACAAACACATATACAAATACCATTATACAAATACATATGGACTGTGCCAACACTCCTGGTCACCTCATACATTTTAAAAGTGACAGATAGAACAGCTCTCCAGAGGGTTAACATCATTGCCCAGAAGATCATTGGTTGCCCTTTCCCCTCTTTGGAAGAGCTTTATAGGTCCCGCTGCCTTAAGAAAGTTCAGAACATTCTTAATGATTCATCTCATCCTGGGAACCTTTTTTTTGAACTATTACCATCTGGCAGATGGTACAGAATAATAAAAACAAGGACAAATAAGCTGAAAAACAGCTTCTATCCCAGGGCAGTAGCTCTTTTGAATTCTACTGTATAGTGCAGTGTTGGTGTGGTGTCAGTGGTTTTCAATTCAATGTGTGGAGTGTGAAGGATGTGTGTTTATTTTCATGGTCCTGATGTGCACTGAAAATGGTGTTTGATTTCATTGTACGAGGAGCAATGACAATAAAGTAAACTAACTAACTAAAAGCAGATCTTGTTTTTCCTAAGTAAGGCACAGTGTTAACTGGGCTTCATTCTTGCATTGTGCATTGTGCATTGGAATTTTTATTGAGGGCAAAAAAAAAAAGCTTCCATCTTATTTTACATACTAGCTGCGAATCCTCAGATTTGAACTGATCAGACATTAAAACTTTGCTCACCCTCCACAAAACACTTTAATTTTCCTACTGTAAGAATGCTTAGGGGACCCAAGATCTTTCTGATAAATAAAAGTGACCGTAACAATACTTTGCTTTGCAGCAAGCATGTTTTGATTAGTTCTTCCATGAAAAGAAACTAAAATAAGCATAAATATTGGAATTGGGCAGCATTTTGGATCTTCAGAAGATACCTTGGAGCATGCCAGGACCCAACTTAGCAACTGTCCAGCTATATTCATGCTCTAAAACATCTTTTGGAGATCATATCCAAAGTGCATCATGGTCCTGATCAATAAAAGCATGGAGAACATTGGGAAGAAAACCAAGGAGATATTGGTGAGCCCAGCAGTGCCTGAAGGAATGACATGTCCTACATCAATCTAATAGGAAAATAGAAAGCTGCACAATAGTGGGACAGGTTATTGCTCAATCTTGGAAAATAGCATTGCTCATGGTTTCTCTTTCCTTTTGTATCTTGAGAGACTGAGAATCAAACTTAACTTGCGGCAGTGATATGGTCTGTCACTGAGTTACATCCCCTCCTTATGGGGAGAATCAGTGGGATATTAAGAACCAATATTATTCCAAATGAATGTTCAGGTACTCCTGATTCCTTGGAAGGTATCACAGCTGCATCACAAATTCAGGGCAATAAACAATCCTGAGCATCTGTGAACAATTCAGGGACAACCTGAATGCAAATTGAGGAGAGTCTGAGCCAAAGACAAGGACTGTTTTATCAGTTATAACTCCAGTGGTTTATTACTCAGTTTGGATTGGGTTTTTTTCCTCTGGCATGAGATTGTTCTTGGTAGATTTAGCCATGGAATTAATTCAGTAGGATGCCTAAAAATGAGTGTATTGGAAACAGCAAACTTTCTCTTCTAGCACCTTATCCTACACCAGGGGTGTCAAACTCATGTCATCATGGTGGTGTCACATAACATATTGCGACTTCCCTCTTCACTAAACCGGGTGTGGGTGTGGCCAGTGTGTGATGCATCCGGCCTGCAGGCTGAGAGTTTGACAGCCCTGTGTCAGGTTCCACTTCAATAAACTGAGAATAACCACAAACACGCTTTACTTTGCTGAAGTGTTTATCTCCTATTTGCAAGTGGCACAATCTGACCAGCATGTAATGCAAATTTAGTCAGGACTGCTTGCCTGGTGCTCCCCACCATCTTTTAACCCCATGCAAACCCTGCCTCCACCACACCCGGTGATTAACTCGTACAGCCAAATAAAGGAAATGCCAGCAGTCTCGGAATTAGTGCCTCTCAGTTGTTAGTTCGATTTCCTTCTTTCTGGGTTCAGCGTCATCACCCTAGCCATGGTTGGAGTCAGCAGCTATCAGCTGTTCAGAGCAACTCTGTGGCCATGGTGTACCCACTCCAGCTCGTCAAGGTAGGTATCAGCACCGAGCGAGTCATGCACCCCCCAAAATGGCAGCCTGCGTGACCCAGGGCTGACACCCTGATTTAGAGGTTCAAAATGGAGGGAGGAAGCATTTCTGTTAGCCTAGTGAAGTAATCCAAACTCTAAGCACAACAGAAAGACTTATTCTCCTTTATTGTAAGGTTACTGTTAAGTTTGCATGATGAGTCAGACGCGAAGAGCTTCAGTGAAGAGTTTATTTAGTGACTACAGCTTGAATGGACCCAACTTGGCTGGGCTACGGCTACTACTTATACGGCAGCAGCCGTAGCTGCCAGCCAATCAGAGTGCAGAGTTTTCCACTTTTAAACCAATCTATTTGACATTTTACAAGAACAATTCAAACTAAACCAATGACATTCAAACCTACATACATAACACCCCTCCCCACTAGGTTCAGTCCATACCAAACCCCAACCTATCTAATGTATTCTTTTAAATAGGTGGGGCTCTTGCGTGTACGTTGAGACCTTTGTGGTTCAGAAGTTTTAACATTCTCACCCAGTGAGAGAGGAAATGTGTCTGCTGACATTTCCCCACTGGGACTACCTGTGAAAGAAGACCCTGTTTGATTGTTAGAATCTGGTGTCTCCTCCCAACCCATCTCCAGCCCAATGTCAGCACCCAAGTCAGGTAGTGATGTACAATCTTCCACTTCTAAGGATGGACTTTGGCATTGTGACAGATTTTGGAATGGTTCCTGTCGTAATGGCTCGTTATACATGGGGTTGATTCTTGCTTGCTGATTTTCCTCCTGTTCCTCCCTTCCCCTAGAATTGACATCAGGTGAGGGAACTAGAGAGGAACAAGTGCGATGTTCCTGAGAGAACCTGGATCTAAGTTGATCAATGTGCCTGCTCCAGAGGAGTCCATCCTCTGTTTGCACCCTGTAAGAACGAGGGCCTGTGATTTGAGTTATCTCAGCAGGAATCCACAAAGGTTCACCCATAAAGTTCTTAGCATAAACAGAATCACCCACACTGAATGTGCGAACTCTGGAAGTGGAATCTAGTGGTGCGTTGGGTGTGTAAGTGGGATGAAGGCGGTCAAGGGAAGACCTAAGTTTCCTACCCATCAACAACTCTGCTGGGGATAAGTTATTAGATGGGTTAGGAGTGATGTGCTGAACACTGAGAAGTTTTCCAACTTTCTCAGTGATGTCCCCAGGACCCAGTTGCTGAAGCTTCTCCTTGGTAAAACGTACCATGCGTTCAGCCTGGCCGTTAGCCGAAGGGTGCCCAGGGGCAGTAAGGGCATGTCTGATACCCTGTTGTGCTAAATAGGATTCAAAAAGGTTGGATGTAAATTGAGGGCCATTGTCAGAGACAAGAACATCAGGTAACCCATGGGTTACAAAAAGTTTTCTGAGCTGCTTGATGACAGCATCAGTTGTGGTGGATGCCATGGGAATTACCTCTAGCCATTTGGAATATGCGTCTACTATAATAAGAAAGGTGTGCCCTCTGGTAGGGCCTGCGAAATCAATGTGAATCCTAGACCATGAGCCCCTAGGACATTCCCATTCCTGTTTGGGGGCGAGAGGTGGGGCAGGCCTGACAACCTGACAGTTGGGACAAGATGAAACCCAGTTTTCAACCATTTTGTCAATACCTGTCCACCATAAATAACTCCTGGCCAATCCCTTACAATACCAGGATGACCCTCATGTAACATTTCCAAAACCTCTCTTTGCAGTTTTGCAGGAATAACCACCCTGTTACCCCACAAAATACATCCTCTTAATACAGATAATTCAGTTTGCCTGGACTTAAAAGGTTGAGCCAGGTGAGGTAGATCTTGAAGAAGCCAACCTTTCTTAATCCAGCCTATAACAGGAGCCAATAAAGTGTATTTGGCAGTCTCTCTGTCAATTTCAGCAGAAAAAGGTGTGTGTTTCAGGTTCAACGTCCTCCTTGTGGCAAGGAAGTGGGCAACGACTTAGTGCATCAGCATGTCCAATGTCCTTGCCAGGCTTGTGGATAAGTTTGTATGAATAAGCAGCAAGAAATTCAGTCCACCTCAGCATTCTTGGTGACAGGATAGTAGGTGTAGGTTTGTCTCCTGCCACAATGCCTAACAAAGGTTTGTGATCTGTAACAATGGTAATTGTTCTCCCATACAGATATTCATGAAATTTCTTAACAGCTGCAACAATTGCCAATGCCTCCTTGTCCAATTGGCTGTAATTCCTCTCTGCTTTGGCCAAAGTGCGAGAGTAAAATGCAATAGGGGCTTCTCTCCCACTGGGAAGCCTGTGGCTCAAACCCCCACTCCAAAAGGGGATGCATCACAAGTCAGTACAACAGGCAAATTCTCAGAGAACTGTATCAGTACAGCATCAGACGTGATTAGTCTTTTAATACTGTTAAATGCTGATTGTTCCTTCCTTCCCCAGACCCAAACAGACTTTTTATCAAGTAATCTGTGCAATGGTTCAGCAATGGTTCCTTCTGAGGTAGGAACATGTGATAAATGTTAATGAGTCCAAGGAAGGCTTGCAAATCTGTTTTGCATTTATTTATTTATTTATTTATTTATTTATTTATTCGACTTGTATGCCGCCCTACTCCCTAAGGACTCAGGGCAGCAAACATTAAAAACAGGACAAATTTACAATAAAAAGACAATTAAATAAATAAACAAGCCGAATACAATTAAAAGTTAAGAAGGTTAAAACCCTCAAACCCACCCCCACCCCCGGGTCATTCCAGGCCGGCCTGTTGAAACAACCAAGTCTTCAGGTCTTGGCGGAAGGAGCGGAGGTCAGGGGACAAACGGAGATCCACAGGGCGCTGATTCCAGAGATCAGGTGCTCCCATGGAGAAGGCTCTAGCCCTGGGAACCACCAGCCGACAATGCCTGACCGACGGTATATTTAGGTCTAGGGGCTTCTTTGATTGCTTGAACCTTGGAATCTGTAGGGTGGATGCCATGCTTGTCAATTATCAATGCAATGGTTCAGCAATGGTTGCCTTCTGAGGTAGGAACATGTGATAAAAGTTAATAAGTCCAAGGAAAGCTTGCAAATCTGTTTTGCATTTAAGTCTAGGGGCTTCTTTGATTGCTTTAACCTTGGCATCTGTAGGGTGGATGCCATTCTTGTCAATCATGTAGCCCAGGAACTCAACCCTGTCAGTTTTAAGAGTGCATTTTTCTTCCTTGACTTTTAACCCCGCTTTCCTGAATCTGGTAAGGACTTCTCTGAGTCTTTCTTGTAACTGAGTGTCATTTTCAGCAGAGATTAACACGTCATCAAAGTAAGGCACTACCCCTGGCAGTCCTTGGAGCATCCTTTCCATAAGGCTTTGAAAGATGCCTGGTGCTACGCTTACTCCAAATTGTAACCTTTTACATTTGAAGGCACCTCTATGAGTCACAATGGTTTGGGCCTCTGCAGTGGCATCATCAACTGTTAGTTGTTGATATGCCTGGGCCAGATCCAATTTGGTAAAGACTGTACCCCTGCCAAGTGAATGTAACAGATGATGCACCACTGGAACTGGATATGCACTCTGCTGCAGCGCATGGTTCAGTGTCCCCTTATAGTCTCCACAGGTTCTTACTGACCCATTAGTCTTGACTGGTATGACTATGGGTGTCTCCCATCTGGAGTGGTCAGTGGACTCTAAAACCCCTTGAGCTATTAATTTGTCTAATTGTGCATCAATTTTTTCCTTTAAAGCAAATGGAACCCTTCTGGGCTTTAAACGAATTGGGGGCACCTTTGGATCTAGGTTGAAAGTGATAGGGGTCACCATATACTTGCCCAATCTTTCACTGAAGACCTCTGGAAACTCAGACTTCAAGGCCTCCTCCCATTCAGAGTTGCTCACGTGATTGATGCCAGTCATCTCGATGCCTAGTGGCTTGAACCACTCAAGTCCCAGCAAGCTTGGGCGATCCTTGTCCACGATGGTCAGGGGCAAACGTTTGGTGTGGCCTTTAAACTGCACGTTGAAATCTCTTGCTCCAACTACTGGAATCTTGTTCCCTTGGTAGTCTTTAAGAGTCAGTGCTTGCTTCTGGAAATGTTTCTTCTGAATGTTGGGAAGTAGCCTGTGAATAGTGTCCCATGACACCATAGAT
The DNA here is from genome assembly GCA_009733165.1 of Naja naja. Taxonomy (NCBI): domain Eukaryota; kingdom Metazoa; phylum Chordata; class Lepidosauria; order Squamata; family Elapidae; genus Naja; species Naja naja. The sequence continues at coordinate 351,597,553 of CM019148.1, forward strand.
AAATAGGAACCTGAGTCCACTTCCATTTGGCAAGGCCTTCCTTCAATGAGTACCTTCACATGTACTTTTCTGCTTCTCAAGGGTGAAGAATGACCAATGGTGACTGTTTGATGAGTTTCATTCTTCCCATTTGCTTCTGAGTTGCCCCATTTTCTCACTGAAGTTGTTGGGCTTGAATTCTTTCTCAGGAAATTTCTTCCTACTAGGTGGAGTTCTGGATGATTTGCAGACTCTTGCTAGGTGACCTCTTTTCTCACAACGCAGGCAGATGGTGTCTAAAAACTTGCATCAGTGCGGGGTGCCCCCAGCCTCTGCAATAAAATTCTTGCCTCTTTTTCCAAGGTCTTTCCTTTTCTTCTCCATTCTGAGTCTATAAATTCCTTCCTCCACCTCACTACAGTCTGAATCAGAGTCTATTTGCTCGCAATGGGTTGTTGTGGACTTTTCCACATCAGGATGGCTTGAGGCCTTGTTAATTTTCTTCATGGCTGCTGCTGAGGACTTGGTTGCTTCCGCTGAAACAGCTTCCTCTATGGCCTCCTTAAACGTGATCTTAGGTTTCATTAGTAATTTGCTCTGTAAGACCTTATTTTTAAGGCCTAGGACAAACCGATCACGCATGGCCTCTTCTAAGTTGGTAAACTCACAAGCACCCCCAATGTCCCTTAAACTTGCCACGAAGTCATTAACATTTTCACTTTCCCCTTGATCCCGACGATAAAACTCGTGTCTCTTAATGAGGCACGATACTTGTGGGGCGTAATGGGCTCTTAAAAGCTTTTCTAAATCAGGCCATTACCTTCAAGTCTGCAGCTCCCGCCAATGCCTTCACCATCTTGAAGACTGCCGGACCGCAGTGCGTGAGAAATACCGCCCTCTTCCGCTTCTCAGGGATATCGGCGAGGTCGTTTCCTTCCAAATACATTTGGAAGCGATCCGCATACGATTCCCAGTCTTCTGCCACCAGATCGAACGGGGCTGGGGGGGTGTTCAGTGCAGCCATCTCGCTCTTCTGCTTGTCTTCCGCGTTGTCTCTTCTTCAGGGGAATCCCACCTTCGTCGCCAGTGTTATGTTTGCATGAAGAGTCAGACGCGAAGAGCTTCAGTGAAGAGTTTATTAAGTGACTACAGCTCGAATGGACCCAACTTGGCTGGGCTACGGCTGCTTCTTATAGCCAGCAGCCATAGTTGCCAGCCAATCAGAGTGCAGGGTTTTCCCGCACTATTTAAACCAATCCTATTTGACATTTTACAAGAACAATTCAAACTAAACCAATAACATTCAAACCTACATACATAACAATTGCCACTGAAAAATTGTTGAAAAAATTATCCTTCTCCTGGAAAAATCATTCATTTTCTCTGCTGTGAATTCAGTGGAGATTTTTAAAGGCCATTTGCATTGTGCTCTCTACTATCCTGCCCTCCTCCTAGAAGAATGACATATTTTGAAGAATATTAAAAAGGCAGAATATTATATTGCCCTGGATGAGAAGTATTTTTAGAGGGAGAAACCAGCCCCCACCTTTTCTTAATAGCCCTCAGCAGATGTCAGCACTTAAGAGATAAAGAGCTTATTGAAAGAAGTCAAGTATCTAGGTAGCTCTATTCTATAAGCAAATAGCCGTCACCCAAGATCCAACACAGGAAAAAGCCATTAAGCCACAATAGGAATTACCCAACACCCTTTTAGGACATAAGCCCCTTCACTGCATCACCCTTAGAAACTTCAACCAAACTTAGCTCAGACAAACTCCTAGGATTTGTACTTTGCCTATAGAGCCAGCTATGACCCCTACATAACCCCTACATGGCCTCATGGGAGTCTGACAACAGCCAATAGAATACATGTTCTTGCACAGGAACAGGAAGCTCAAGTACAAATCCCAAGAGAAGATATATAAAAAAAACCCACTCCATGTTATCAACTGTCCAGAACCCATGTGGTTCTGCTTCATCATTAAACCATCTTTCCAAGCCGCCTCCATGTTTCAAGTGTCTTTCTCCTGGCTTGGAACTGAACCAGATGGATATTTCTTCCCACACCAATATGGCTCACAAAATATAAAAAGATAGTAGAATCCAGGCTGCAGAAATCCAGCTGACCCACTAGATGGCACAGAAAACTCTAGTACTGCACTTTGCTGCTAGGTAAATGAGATGCAGATGTTTGCAAACCAGATCTGGAGGCCATTTCTGAGGTCTGCATTCAAGGTCAAGTATTAAGTCAACAGGATACTCTACCAGGATAACTAAAGGTAATTCACCTACTGTTCCAGCAGCCAATTCTGCTCCCAAGCTGGAGATTTTTATGCCTTTGCTTTCAAGGCCTCTTCCCAGCACCAGATGCTGCTCATCAAGGGCTAATGAGTCAGAGGTAATGATTTAAACCCGTTACTCCTGAGCAGTCTTGCTTCTCAACCTTGCCCTGTGAGTTCTCCGCCTTCTGCCTTTGCAACCCAAAATACCCCCATACAGATAAAGCACAAGGGGACAGTTGACCACATATAATATTGATTTGAGATAAAGGAGATTTTTATATTTTTCCCAAAATACCTTTGTCTTCTTGGGAAGGGGAAAAAAGCCCAGTGTGCTCAGTTTTAGTAAGAACCGAATAGTTTCAAAATGTAAGAATTCATTTATTTATTTGTTTGTTTGTTTGGATTTGTATGCCGCCCTATCTCCCGAAGGACTCAGGGCGGCTCACAACAATAAAAACACAGAATACAAAATTTAAAATTATTAAAAGATATTAAAGAATACTCTTCATCTGTTTAACTAGCTCTAGTCAGTTGTAACAAAGACCAAGTTGAACCCTTCTAAAGAAGGGTTCCTTTTTAAGTTAACATGCATCACTTTGCCAAAGCAGACCTGCCTGTGATTCCCGTCTTCAGCAAGGTTTTTACATTTGTATGTAAGTTAATGAGCATATTTTGTGCCAGATTCTCCAAATGAAAAATCACAGGGGTTGTTTGCACAGGTAATAACTTATGTCACAGAACAAAACATAAAGTAACTCCTGTTGGGATTAGGACTCCCCAGCAAAGGACCATATTAATAATTAACTGCTAAATGAATATATCATTGCAGGAATGGCAGCTGAATTTAGACAGCCTTTGGCACAAAAAGAAATGGAGGGTGAAAGAGGAATGAAAGACTGAATCAGAATTATTTCTGACAATCAAGAAGAACAAATATTTTGAAAAATGCCTTTGGGCATTTGGAAGATGTTTCTTTACCAACAGCACTGAACTCAACAGTAAACCCCAGCCTAGAGGCAAGAAGCCAGTCTACACATTTTATCCAGTGCATTAATATGTGGCACGCTTGTATGGCATATGAGACATCCATCAACATATTCTCCAGATGCTATTTTTCATCAATATTCTATTTTTCCTTAAAATTTTTAAGAATTCTTTTCATTATTACAAGGCGTAGGTGTTCCAATAGCGCTTACGGTTTTGATCCTTACAGCTGCTCTATCTGGGCTATGAACAGATACTCCTCACTTAACAACTGCTCTGTTTAGCAACACTTTGAACAGGACTGAAAAAATAACTTTACACCTGGTCCTCACATTAATTGCAGCATTCCTGTGGTCACCTTGAGGTTTAGGCACTTTACAGCAAATGGACTGTCATGCTCCTGTCGGAGTCTGAATCTGAAGAGGAAGATGAACAGCTGACAGGGAGCAGGAGTGTGACTCCATTGGCTGTGGAGGAAAATGGGGAAGGGCAAAGTCAGGCTGAGCAGAGCAGGGAAGAGGTAGAACAAGGGAGAGGGAGTTCAGAGGAAGACCTAGGTCCACCCCCTCTTCGTTCTAGGGCATGCAGGGAAGAATGGAGAAGAGGGCAATGTAGCTTGTGTGGCTTATGAGGGAGGAAAGGGCCCTGATTCCCTTCACTAGGCACACCTGGGAAGAGAGTTTAAAAGAGAGGCAGATGAGAGCTACGTTTTCCGGGAACAAGCATGAGTTTATCTTGTGTTGACTGCAGTTATCTGTGTTCCTGGCATCCTCCCAACTGGGTTGAATTACTGCTGTGTTATTTCCCTTCTGGAACTCCTTATCTTGCCATGCCGGATTAATTACCTCATCTTGCCTTGATTGGACTTATAAAGTTTTCTGTTGACAGCATTTTGGACTTGAACCTCTGCAGCCAAAGACTGTTCCTAGGAGAGTTTTTCTCCAGACCAGAAGGTAACCAGGACCTTGGGGTCAAAGTTTGGAGTTAATAAAGGGATTCCTACTTATTATCTGGCTATGTTGCCTTTGTGCCAGGCCCCAGGTCATCACATGGACATTTATGAATGTCACAACATCCATCAGTCATGTGATGACACTTGCACACTTGCACACTTCACAATCACAGTAAATGGAGAACCCAGTAATAAAATTACACAAAATGATGTCTCACTTAACAACATAAGTGATTCACTCAATACCACAGCAGGTTATAAATCTGTCATGGTCATGTGATATCTCACTTAATTACCACATCCCTTAGTGATGGAGTTGCTTGTCCCAGTTGTGGTTATTAAGGGAAGACTATCTGTATTTGTAAAGACTACTAGATGGCAACAATGAATTAGTATCACTTGATTGCAGTGTAACTTGTAGAAGACCACATTATACTCCTGCTGGAAGCACTGAGACACTTCCCAATGGAAAGACAGTGACATCACCATTGCCCAGAGGAAACTCAGTTAGGGGCTCTTTTTACATCCCTAGCAGAAGCTGAATTGAAGGACGGGAGTTCAACCCTGCCCCACAGCAGCACTCAGGTCTTGAACAAGGGCTTGCTAACCTCAGGTCTTCTCCAAATCGAATTCATCTTCTAGTAATTTCATCCATGTAGTTTTCATTTTAAGAGTATAGAAGTACCATTGCTTTCTTTGGAATTGCTTGTTTTTCAAAATTCCAATGCACAGACCTACTTGCTTTCCATTTAAATACAAACTAGCTTTATCCTGTTTAATGTTTGAGCCCAAAGAAGGCTATCCAGAGGCTGTCATTTTTTTCTGGAAGAAAAACTGTTGCAATTGTTATCAACAATAAGACCCATATCATATATATTAGTAGGAAGAAACAACAATCTTTCCTGCTCTGCTGTTCCTGTGATGAGAAGAAAGTTAATAAGAAGTTTTTCACCTCTCCAGTGACATGGGATAACCACTGTTATCTCCCCAATCCACTGTTATTTCCTCAAAGCTCACAAGGGAAAATTCTGAGGATAATTTTACATTGTACTAAAAATGTTTGGTCCTAATTTCCCCAGCATCCCTTCTGAAATAATGTTGCAATGGAGGGAGTGCAAGATATGAGAGAGAAGTCTTTAGCTCATCCTGTTAGCAAACTTTTGATCTGCTTCTGCGTTCATTTTCATACCTGATAAGTAGACCGCTATCTTGTTTCTAATCACACCACCCAGCTAGGGATGTGGGTATAGCACAAACTGTAATTACACTAGAGAACCTGCTAGATAGTGGAAGGCTGTGAATTCTGAATAGTTTTGAGATGCAGCCTGGGGAATAATTCAGATGACTGTGAAAAAGCAAGAGAAAATCTCTTCTGTGTCAGATTGATTAAAGCAATGACAGGATGCAGCTCCATCAAAACTCTTCCCCCATTTCCAGATATACAAAATGCCAAATTTCAGTAAAACACTTCTCACAAAATCTGGACAGCTTCAGGGAGGTCCTTCCAAAGCATTCTCCCTCAACTGTCTGCCTTCCAAAAGCTTTGATCTGCTTGTAGTTGATGGGAGCTGGAGCTCACAAACGCCTCCAGACAGTTCCTTGTGCCTTGTTCACCTCATCTTCTAGTTGTTTAATGATAAAACAGATATCTGCACAGATAATCCTCAGCAAACTTGCACCCATATGGTTAACAATGTTTTGAAGTTAAAATGGTACTGAAAAAAGAGACTTATGGCCAGTTCTTGCACAAACAACTGTCAGAATATCCTCATGATCATGTGATCAAAATCTGATGTTTTGAATGAGGATTTGCAGTGTCCCAGTTTGCATTAATTGCAAGTTACAACTTTCCCAGAGAGCTTCCAACATGCAGAGTCCAGGGGGAAGCCATGTTCACTTAATGACCACAGTGATTCAATGTCCAGAGCAAAAAATCAAACACAACTCATTTAACAACCATATTGTGCAACATTAAAAGTTCTGGTCCCATCTGTGGTCATAAGTTGAGGACTACTTCTAAATGAGTGGGTTTTTTTTTTAACAAACACATCTGAGAAGGTGTAGTGGGGAGATGCCAGGAACTGATTGTGATTATTTCTGAGGGTTTTTTTCCCATGCTGTCATTCCATGAGGAGCACCACTGTATAATTTGTACTCTAAGGATGTTGCGGAAATCAATACAGATTTATTGTCAAAGCCATAGAAATGCAAAAGGGAATTGTCTGTTCATCTTGAATGACAGCAGATCTGGTAACCTGCCAGAAATGATATCCTGAAGATTCATGTCACTGAGCTGTTGCTTTTTTAGGATCTCTAGTGAGGTTGTTATTAATCTTTTTTTCCTCCCTTAATTCTCTCTGTGAAGTTCTTTAAAGCATGGTAAAGATTAGGACAATTCCAGCCAGACATAGAAATTGATGCAGCTTTCAAACATATCTTTAGACCGCATTAAAATACGGCATGTTATTTGTCTGCAAATAAATGATACTGTTGGATAAATAATATATGATGATTTGCTTGTAAAAAAAAAACCCATCACTTTTTTCTGCAGTGGGGGGAAAAAGGAAGCATTACAGCTGCTTCTATCTCTTCAGTCAGTACCTATTTTAAAATTATGGCCTAATTTACATTGCCACCTGATTTAGGGATCTGCAAAACCTGTCCCTTTATTTTAACTGATACCCCTGTCTTCACAGACCTACCAAATACATTTGTTCAGGAGTAGGGAGCCAAATCACAGCTGTGTGTGTGTTTGCTGTACACTATTTCCTGCAGTAAATTTAATATAAAATATATTAATAGGGATACAATATTTGCTACCATCAAATGAACATTTTGCATGTAGTATAGAATCAAAATCAGAGGTGGTATACAGCAGGTTCTGACCAGTTCTGGAGAACCGGTAGCGAAAATTTTGTGTGGTTTGGAAAACTGGCAAACACCACCTCTGAGTGGCCCCGCCCTCATCTATTCTCTGCCTCCCAAGTCCCAGCTGATTTTCTGGGTCTTCTTTTGTCTTGCACAGAAATGGAAAGCAGGTTAGTGGAGTGGGGAGGGAATGGGATTTTGCAGTAACCTTTCCCCAGGAGTGGGGAGGAAATGGAGATTTTACAGTATCCTTCCCCTGCCATGCCCACCAAGCCAGGCCACCAAACCACGCCAGGGCGAGGTAGTAAAAAATTGAATTCCACCACTGATCAAAATGACTTCTTCATGCAAATGCTCTATCTCAATTCCTGCTAAGGATGGTGGTGGCAGTAAAACAGAGCTGGTCCTTGACTTACAACCATTCATTGTGACCGTTTAAAGTTACAACAGCATTGAAAAAAGTGATTTATACTCTGTTCTGGCACTGATGGCTATCAGGGCATCCCCATGGTCACGTGATCAAAATTTGAGCATTTAGGAACTGGCTTGTATTTATAACAGCTGCAGTGTCCTGAGATCACATAATCTCCATGGGTAACATTCCCATCTGGCTTTTGACAAGCAAAGTCAATGGAAATAGCCAGCTTTGCTTATGTGATCCACTTAATAACCGGGGGGGGATTCACTTAATAACCATGACAAAAAACATTGTAAAATCAGATACAACTCACTTAACCGCCTCACTTAGCAATGGAAATTCCTGTCCAATTGTCATAAATCAGGAGACCTATAGAGAGTACAATATAGCAATAATAATAGCACTTAGACTTATACACCACTTCATAGTGCTTTACAGCACTCTGTAAGATGTTTACAGAGTCAACATATTGCCCCCAACCATCTGGGTCCTCATTTTACCAACCTCGGAAGGATGGAAGGCTGAGTTAACCTTGAGCTGGTCAGCATTGAACTCCTTGTACTTGCATGCAGAGTCAGCCTGAAATTCTGCATTCTAACCACTGCACTACCATGGCTCATATGGATCAATATATGATCCTTGATAGATTATGTCTATGTGGAAAGACATATATAGTAGGGTTCCTCAGGGTTCTGTTCTAGCCCTGTGCTCTTCAAGTTTTTATAAATAACTTCAGCAAGAGAATAGAAGGGATGCTCATCAGATCTGCAGAAGGCACAAAACTGTAGGGAACTGTTACCATCTCAGAAAACAGGCTCAAGTTTGAAAAATCCTTCATAGGTTTGAACAATGAATCCTATTCAACAAAATACTGTTCAGTGATGGGAGAATCAAAGTTTTTGAACTTAGGTAGCACAAAACAGATGCAAGACTGCCTAACTTAGCAGTTGTACTAGTGAAATCTGGATATCCTGGTAAACCACAGAGCCAGCAATGTGGTACAGCTGCCAAAAAAACCAAGGCAGTTTGGGCTTCATCAACAGAGGTAGATTTTGAGATCAATGGAATCATTCTACACTGCACTAGTCAGATTATTGTCTGGAGATCTGTGTCGGTTTGATCACCACAGTACAAACAGGAAGCCAAATTACTGGAAATAATGCATAGTAACAAAGATGATGAGGAACTTGAAAAATTTATTCTAATGAAGATTTGTTAATGGGATTTTGTATGTTTAGCCCAAAGAAAAGATAGCTGACATGACAGTAGTCTTCAAATAATTGAAAGACTTTCATGAGAAGATGATGTTGTTGTACCTAAAGCTTTACAGGGTGATCTATAAATGGTAAAAATCTGTATAGGAACAATTAAGCAGTAGAATGGTTTGACTCTTGAAGTTCTAGGTATTTCAGTTGAACTTTTCAAGCAAACATTGAATAATTATTTGTCTGGAATGAGATGAGATTCTTGCCTGTGACAGAGAGTTGGACTACAAGAGAAGTTCTCTTCCAACCCTATTCAGAAGAAGGAGCAAACTTTCCTTCATTGGATGTATTCATGAGGTTAGTTAGCAGGACATTGGACTAGATTATCTCCAAAGTTCTTTCCAACCCTTACATTCAGTGGGTCATAGGTAGAGACAGATTACCTAGTTTCTTCTTTGGGTTTTTTTTTTGGGCATACCTATAAGTCAAATAAGACATAAAAAGCAACTTGTAGCTACTCAGATTCAGAATTCTTTTTGACCTCTCATAGCAAATATAGAAGAAAATGCAGGTGGCCACATTCCTAAGTTTAATTGCAGAAATCTGGCAGATGGTATGAGATTTGCTTTCTACCACAGTAGTTCTCCTGAGAGTCAAATACATCATTACCAGGAGGCTTAAAAACCTAAAACATGGAGAATGCACACTGAAACCTTGAATCACCCTAGCCTGAAGGTTCAGAGGCAGAAGATAAGCATTTGTATCAGAATGTCTAGATGCTGTTTTCCTCCAGGAAATGTCCCATGAAATATAGTTTTGTATTTCTTGAGTTTTGTTGGGCATGTGGGCACATCTGTGATGACACAGGTGGGATACAAAAGCAACAAAGTCATAAAACAGGTGAAGTCGCTTTAATTCCTTCAAGGTCAATTATCATTGACTGGAGAAAAAACTCCCCAGGAAAACTCCCTTGAAAAGGAAGAACTTCCATTCAAAAATACATATAAAATTATAAACAGGAAAAAAGCAACACAAACCACACTGAAGCAATTAATGAGATAAGGCAGGATAAGGGCTTGAAGACATCCACAGATATCGAAATACACACACTGGGAAGGAAGCCAAAGCTCAGATAAGAACTGACAAACTAGAAATATTTTCATGCTTTGCTTCCAGCACTGGCCCATGAGCAGTTTGTCCTTTTAAGCAGTCCTCACAGCTGCAGAAGGGGATCAAGGCCCTTTCCTCCCGCAAGACCATGCCATTCTATTTCTCCCTATCCACTCCTCCCTGTGTGCCCTAGGATGAAGAGGATGGAGCCCGTCTTCCTCTGAATGCCCAGCCAGCCTGTGCCCTTCCCCAGTTTCCTCCACAACCTCCAGAGCCACACTCCCACTCCCCGGCTGTTCCTCCTCTCCCTCGGAGTCAGATTCTAACAGGGGGCATGACAACATCTGGAATGTTGACAGCATCTCATAAAAATGGTTACTTCAGGAATGGCTTACCTACTCATTAAATGGCCAGTATAGTGGACAATACCAGCCATGAAACATCCACTTGGCTTCACCCATCCACCATTTTTATTTTCTTAAAAAAGTATTAGTATTTAACTTCAAGAGATGAACAACCCAAGACTGACTGATCAGTTTAGTTCAGGATGGGTTCTGGCTAGCCCTCTTTGGCTCTCAGTTGGGTTCTGGAAATAGAGGAACAAGTGTTATGCTTCATCCTCAACCATGTCCTCTATGAAGTATCCTAATAAAATCATGGTGGCATCTATGAAAAGACAGAAGCCTTGGAGGTATTCAAGTCCAAACCCCTGCTCAAGTAGGAGACTCTATACCATTTCAGACAAATAGTTATCCAAACCATTGGATAGAGCACCCACAACTGAAGGGCACGCCATTCCACTGATTAATTGTTCTCACTATCAGGATTTTTTTCTCCTGGGTAATTTTTCCCCACAAGGTCCAGAGCCAACTCCCACTCCCTGTCGGCTGTTCCTCTCCCCGATCTATTCCCAACAGCATGGACAGCATCTCATAAAATGGTTACTTCAGGAATGGCTTACCTACTCATTAAATGGCCAGTATAGTGGACAATACCAGCCATGAAACATCCACTTGGCTTCACATCCACCATTTTTATTTTCTTTAAAAAGTATTAGTATTTTAACTTGAGATGAACAACCCAAGACCTGATCAGTTTAGTTCAGGATGGGTTCTGCTGCCTGGCTCTTTCAGTTGGGTTCTGGAAATGAGGAACAAGTGTTATGCCATCCTCAACCATGTCCCTATGAAGTATCCTAATAAAAATCATGGTGGCATCTATGAAAGACAGAAGAGACCTTGGAGGTATTCAAGTCAAACCCCTGCTCAAGTAGGAGACTCTATACCATTTCAGACAAATAGTTATCCAAACCATTGGATAGAGCACACAACTTCTGGAAGCACGCATTCCACTGATTAATTGTTCTCACTATCAGGATTTTTTTCCTTAGTTTTAGGAAGGTGTGTGCAAATCCCCATTCATAAAATTAAATTGGAAATGATGGGAGGGGAAGGGAAGGGAAGGGAGGAATAATTAACCCTGAATAATGCAAGAATAGCAAAGTAAATCTGATAGATGAAGCCAAGAGCCCATTACATCCAGCTTTGTGTCTCACAGTCCCACCTGATCTATTCAGGAAGCTCAACAGCATGGGAACAAGGTGAAACATTGTACTTCCTTCTTGATCCCTCCTAGCTTGGTATTTAAGGTATCATGTCTCAGAGTCAGGACCTACCATGTAGCCATAAAATAGTAATCATGGATAACCCAATCCTCTAAAAATTTTGCCAACCAACTTTTGGATTCTTTTAAACGGCATGATTTCATTTCCAATGGCAACATACCCCATAGTTCAACTACTGCTTGATTAAACAAGTGCCTGAACACAAGTGTGTTTGCAGGCAAAGCTGCTATTATTTTGCAAGCACAGCAGGAAACCTCTTTAAAAAATCTTAAATGTGATTTGATGTTTTTTTTTTAAAGAGAGAATATACTTTAATAGAATAATGTGTTTAACCAAGCAATGCACAGGCAATAACAATTATAATCCTGTGTTCTGTTTCTGAGGAAAAATCTTGTTATGAAAATGGCTAAGCTATTTTTGAGTACTGTCCAGCCCTTAACACACTATGAAATAAGCTTGGAAATATTTAGAATAGGGGAAATTTCTCAAAACAGAATGAACAAATTCTTGATCCCTGAGGGCCATATGAGAAAGAAGCAGTGGTTCAACTGTGATGGATGTGGATGAAGGTGTAGTACAAGTCAGTAGAGTCTGAACTGAAGACCTTCTTTGTCCCTCTTTTTCCCCTTTTTTGCATTCACACATGCACAATCTCCCTTATTCGCTTCCACAAGAATGTGAGGGAAAAGAGCATGAGTGAAAGTGCCTCTCTTCATTTAAAAGGCCCAAGCAATCTTTCCACTCTTCCCAAAGTTATGCTGGAAAAAGCAGTACCTCTGCCTTATGATCCTCTCCTCCAAGGAGACTTGACCATTTTAATTATCTGGCTGGCCGAAACCTGATTATGGGACAGTTCAATTCCATAATTGAACTGTTTTGCTCAGAGCAGGTGGATTGGTACACCTCACCTGTCAACATTCAGTATTCCAAGCTAGCCACACTCAGCCTTTCAAAGAATTTAACAGCATCCAAAGTTGCCTAGTTTAGCCTCACAACTGGCCTCTTCAAGGAAAGGGCTATGGCCATGGCTTCCTTCCTTCCTTCCTGGCTAGGTTAGCCCATTTTGCTCTAACCAAGACCTCAACATAAAAAGATAAGACCAAGACAAGAGGATGTATGGGCAATTAGGAGAAGGAGAAAAATAGATTGCCTATACATCTTTCAACAAAATGGATATCTATACAACTTTGTCAAAAGTACCTGATCACCCAACCCACTATGGCACAGCCAGCATAAGCTATGCAAAAGATAATGCTACTGCATATCAAAAACATCTCAGAAATAACCAACAGACTATTACAACCACATGGTAGTACCCTAGCACACAAACCAACCAAAGCCCTCCAGAACATCTTAAATAAATGAAAAGACTGAGCATCTCTAATCTAAAATATATATTGTAAGGATTGTAATAGCCAATATATAGGACAGGTAGGCAGAAGACTAACAGGATGCATCTATGTATACCAACTAGCAACTAGAAAACATCATGAAAACTCCTTAATCTCACAATCTATGGACAGACTCAACTATAAATTTAGCTGGGAACCAGTCAGCATCTTAGACTAACCTCAGAGTTATTCAGAGAGTAAAATAAGCAGATAAAGAGATAAATAAAATCTAAAATGCTAGAATATTCCTGGACTTGAAAGCCATCAACAAACACATAGAAATAAACCACATTTAAGCACTATTCAAAAGAAACGAAAAGTAATGTAGAAAATAAAAAGACTAGAAAGTCTCTTCAACAGCCAACAGTCAGATAACCAGGATAAATAACAAATAAACAATATCTTAATCAAGGAACTACCAAGAAGAAAAGTACACTCCCACCAATACTGGCATATCAAGAGTGAGCAAATCTCACTTTCACACTAATGATGTTTCCTAGTGGGGTAATGAAACATCTGCAAGCAAACAACCAAGCACAGAAAGGAACAAAAGCTCTGCAATTCAGCTGTGAGCTACATATATTCTCTTCTGTTGGAAAGAAGATGAGAAATTCCCATTTGAGCACCTTTAGCAGCAACAGGCATATATAACATTCTGACCTCCAGCTGCCAGGAGCAAAAGTCATAGTAAGCAGCTAGCAACTCTACTTAAAACCCAACCTCCAGTTCAGCTTGGCAGCTCAGCTTAAAGCCTTGGAAACTACCCTGCTTAGAGTTCAGCTTGAGCTTGGACAAACTCTGCCTCACAGTTCAGAAGAGAGATGGAAGAGAACCAAACAAGTCTCTGGAGCCAAGCTTAGGTCACACCACATTTGGGAAGTAAAAAATTGCCCTTCACTTTTAGTATAAATGCAACTCTAAAAGTCATGAGTGTCAGGACTCCAACAAATCCACCGCCATTCAAAGATACTCCTTTGGTCTTTTTAGCTGCCAATGAGGAGGGGAGAAGCAAGTTTGAAAGTTATTTCATAAAATGCCTTGATATTGTGCGACCAGTCATAACCAAAAGATCCTCCCCAGTTCATAGGAACATTGACACAAGACTCCCTCCCCCCTTTTCACACTCTCAGACATAAGTGGACCCATCCATTTTCTTCGTCCCATTCCTTCCGCGACTCAGACGAACATTGGTTGACCCATTGATGTTTTCTCCCACAAAGACGCCAGCCAGCTTTCTCCTTCCTCTCCATGTATATTTGTGTGCAAGCTCAATTCCTAAACATGCTTTCCCCTTTTAGTTTCAATATGGAAAGGCCACATATTTCATCAGCTGCAGTTGAAGCATCTATAGTCAACCTATGGGAAATGACCAGCAGCTAACTACTTTCGTCCAGAGGAAGCTCATCTGCAATGTCCTAGAGCAAGAATTTGGTCCAAATTTTCCGTAGATTTGATTCCCTTTGGTTCTAATTCATGCTTAATTTTCACTTTCTTTTTTCCCTATTTTCCTTCCCTTTTCTTCCCTTTTTTGTTTTGTTATTTTCCTTTATCTTCCTTCCTTCCTCCTCTTCTACCACCTTTGTTTTCTTTTTCCTCCTCCTCCCTTCCCTCCTTCCCTCTCCTTTCCTCCCTCCTCTCTCTCCCTTCTTCCCCTCCTTCCTTCCTCCTTCCTTCCCTCCTTCCTTCCCTTCCTCCTTCCCCTTCCTATTCTGTCATTATCTATCCTCCTCCACTCCCCTCTTCATCTGCTCAAGAACATTTTATATTCAGCAGTGGCTGCAGACAGTGTGTTTTCTTTCAGATCTCCCTCTCCCTCCCCCTTGAATTGCCTGACTTGCAAATTCTTTCCAGAAGTGATTGCAATTAAATATGTGATTAACATTGATGTTCTTGGGCACCCGGTGTACTCAAAAGCTCCAAGAGCACCTCTTGGCTTTGAACTGCTCTTTCAGTGTGTTGATCTCTGGAAAACAGGAGATTATCCCGCCACTCCACCCAAAGAGCACTGTTCTGACATTGAAGTTGTATTCTGAAGGACAAGAACCTTGCAGAAACACTGAGAAAAGTTTGCTGACTTCATCCATTGCTTTATACACATGTATTAATTGCTTTATTGATTCCAGGTTTATTAAATCTTCCTAAAATATTTCAATTTTCCCCAGATGTTTTCATGCACATATTCTTGTATATGGATAGATTTTTTATACACATTTTTCTATGTTACAGACGGGGTTTTGTGCTATGAATTGCAGCACCAATATTTGGAAAAGTGCAATCATTGAGCTTTAACAGCATTGCAGTTCATAGGGAATTTCAGAAAGTGGAAATTAAATAAATAGCCTTGGTGGTGCAGGCTGTTAAATGCCTAGCACTTAAGTTCCAGCTGCCTGCAATTAGTGCAGGCTCGAATCCCACCAGGCTCAAGGTTGACTCAGCCTTCCATCCTCTCGGGGTAGGTAAATTGAGGACCCAAGATTGTTGGAGGCAATAAGCTGACTTTGTAAAAATGCTGCTTAGTAATAAGCAGGCATATACAATGGAATGAAGGCTATTGCTGAGCGCATTGGGTTGTGCTCCAAAATTGTGCCGCCCTGAGTCTCCGGAGAAGGGCGGCATATAAATATGAATAAAAAATAAAAAAATAAAAAAAATAGGTTCATTTTAAAATAAGAATTAATACAAGGAGAACATTTCAGCAGTTTCCACTTTTCCTGGATGAAGCAGACTACCTAGATCCATACCAATCGGGCTTCCGGTCTGGTTTCAGCACGGAGACGGCATTGGTCGCACTGATGGATGATCTCTGGAGGGCCCAGGACAGGGGTTTTTCCTCTGTCCTGGTCCTATTAGACCTCTCAGCGGCTTTCGATACCATCGACCATGGTATCCTTTTGCAACGCCTCGAGGGGCTGGGAGTGGGGGGCACTGTTCTTCGGTGGCTCTCCTCCTACCTCCGGGGTCGCAATCGGTGTTGACAGGGGACAGAGGTCGGCCCCGAGGCCACTTGTGGGGTCCCTCAGGGGTCGGTCCTCTCCCCTTTATTTAATATCTACATGAAACCGCTGGGTGAGATCATTTTTTGGGGTGAGGTATCAGCAGTATGCTGATGATACCCAGTTATACATCTCCACCCCAAACCAAATCAGTAAATGCCCTCTCCATGATGACTCGCTGTCTGGATGCGTACGGATCTGGATGGAAGGAAACATGCTTCGCTCAACCCGCCAAGACTGAGTGGCTGTACATACCGGCATCTCGGTCCAGTCAAGAGTGTCCATCATTGACCATAGGGGGAGAGGTGTTGCCTCCTGTGGATAGGGCACGGAACCTGGGGGTCCTCCTGGATGCACGGCTCCAGTTGGAGGAGCAGGTGGGGCCAGGGGGGCCTTTGCCCAGGTCCGGCTGGTTCGCCAGCTTCACCCGTTTCTGGACCGAGATGCCCTGCATACAGTCACTCATGCCCTTGTTACCTTGCAACTCGACTACTGCAATGCTCTCTATTTAGGACTGCCCTTGCACACCATCCGGAGGTTACAGCTGGTGCAGAATGCTGCCGGGGTTGTGATGGGAGTTACCCGATTCTCCCATATTACCCCCTCCTGCGCGCTGCTTGCATTGGTTGCCGGTTGCTGGGTGAGGTTCAAGGTTTTGGCTTTAACATTCAAAGTCCTACACGACATGGGTCCACAATATTTAAGGGAGCACCTCCTACCGATATCGGGACCAACCGCCCTGTACGGGCACACAGGCAGGCTCTCGGGTCTCGGCGGCAAGCCAATGTTGGCTGGCAGTCCCCGATGGCGAGCCTACTCTGTGGGCCCCTGACTTATGGAATCAACTGCCTCTGGACCTCCGCCTGGCCCCTGACCTGCACCTTCGCCGCGATTTGAAGACCTGGCTATTTGACCAAGTCGGCTGTGATTACCTTTCCGGGGTATGGGATATTTTAATTTTTAATTCAGTTTTATTGGACCTTATAGTGATTTAATTTCTTTTTAAATTATTTATTGTATTTGTATGTTTTAACTGTGAGCCACCCGAGTCTTTGGAGATGGGGCGCATATAAGTCCAATAAAATAAAATAAATAATAAATAATTTGTAACTCAGGGTTGACATGAGGGGTCCTTGGTCCTCTCTGAGTTTGCTTGTTTTCTTGCAGACATTACCCAAACTAGGTAACATCACTAGCACTGATAATGTTACATAGTTTGGATAATGAAACATCTGCAAGTGAACAAGCAAGCTCAGAGAGCACTAATCACCCCTCAAAATAAGAACTAAATCCATTCCTTCACCTTTCTACCCTGATGCATGTGGGAGGAAGCAGATATGGAAAAATCTAATAATTTTGATCTGCCTTAATTTCTACTTTTTGCAAATATTTAAAGTTTAATTCAACAAGTTTAAGATTTTTTAAAGCAACTGACTCTATGTTGATATACAATCCTCCTGACCTTCCGATAAGAGCTTAAAAACCAGGTTCTACCAGGTGGCTTAGGGCTTCAACAGAGAGGCTTCATCAGTGGGGGGATTCAAATAATTTAACCACCGGTTCTCCCAAGGTCATGTTGACTGTTGTGGGAGACATGGCCCAACCTGACCCTGCGTGAACTGGTTGTTCAGTTCCCCACCCCCATCAAAGTGTGTCCTGTGCGCTGCACTGCACTGCAATGGAGAAGTGGGTAATGGAGCAGCTGGCACAAGGGAAAGAGGAGGAGCAGAGAGAAGAAAAAGGGAAACCAGCCTTCTCCTTCCCACATGCCAGCGCCCGCTGTTCCCGTTCTCCATTGCAGCAGTGCAGGATACACTTTGATAGCAGGGTGGGTGGGGTAATTTAGCAACATGTTTGCCCTAACCAGTACGAAGTGGCTGAATCCCACCACTGGGCTTCATGTTAGGGGTGCTTGATTGTTTAACAACAGATCCCACCCTCTCCCCTCTCATCATATTCCCTTCTTCCATCTTTATAACTAGATTGATTTTATAATTTTGTATTTATATTATTATAAATTATATAGTTTTATCTTTTAATGTTATAATCCACCCAGAGTTCCTGGGTGGCAAGATAGGTTACTAATACATTTTACATATAAATAAATAAAATATATACAACTCTGATATGTGGGTGCACATTTTTTCCAAACATATATGTTTTGCTTTGAAATTGTGCCCAACATAGCATCCATGGTTCAAAATGGCAGACATGACCAGAAATTCTAAGTTCAATCCAGTGGTGGGATTCAATTTTTGTTATTACTGGTTCTGTGGGTGTGGCTTGGTGGGCATGGCAGAGGAAGGATATTGTAAAATCTCCAGTCAGAGGTGGTATTTGCCAGTTCTGTGAACTACTCAAAAATTCTATTACCAGTTCTCTAGAACTGGTCAGAATCTGCTGAATATCACCTCTGGTTCAATCCCTTTTCAGCATGTGTTGCATTGCACATACATAAAAAGAGACAAGAGCTTCAATTACCCAGTTGCACTGGCCATTTTGAACCCAGTGGTCATTACTGTTGTAGCCCCTGTTTTTGCAAAAAAATAACTCTAGTACGATATATTCTATATTTAATTTAAGACCTGTGTGAAGGTTTGTACAGATTGTTCCTTATTATATTAATTCTAAAAACATGGATTTAATTCTGAGAACTGAAAATGTCAAAAGTTAATTACATTTGAGTTCATGTATTTGTTCAGAAATATGATACAACATTGGACAAAAATTGCACTATATAAATTGTTATCTTTTTGCATTACATTGATGGGGTTGTAAGTAACTTGGCATTTGTTGCCATCTTATGTGGCAGTGACTAATTAGACAGCCCTTTTGGTTGAAGGAATGGGGAAAAATCACCCAATAACTTTTCATAATAAATCTCACTATTGGTTAATTGTCCACATTTTCTAAGGCATAAATTCAATGCAGTATAAGAAATTGATTCATTATAAAGCTTCCTACTTTTTTTAAAGGAAAAGTAAAACCCATAATTGATTATATTAATATATTTAAAAGACTTGGAAATTACTTTCTTTGAAAAAAAGAAGCATTTGGGGGACTCTATAATGTCAGATAAATTTATTCAGACCTGCTCTTCATTTATCAACTGGATTAACATTAATAATATTTTCGAATAGATTAGTTTTATCTGTACCAATGTCATTCTAGACAGAAATCTCTAATAAAATCAATCTCTCTTTCTCTCTCTCTCTCCCTCTCTCCTCTCTCTCCTCTCTCTCTCTCCTCTCCCTCCTCCCTCCCTCCCTCTCTCTCTCTCTCTCACACACACACAATTATCCACATCCTTCTCAAGTAGGCTTCCATGGACTTGCTAAAGAGATGGAAGCTGCCAAGTTGATCCAAAGTCAACTCAAGGAGTGGTTGGGCCTCAGGAGCCCTTTTTATTCCCAAACTTTGTTGATAGCTGAGATTGGGATATTTTTCCATGTGTTCAGGCCCCACTTCCTTTGTCTGGTTCAGGTGACTTTTTTTTTGTTTTCTTAACAACTTGTTTCCTCCTTCTCTATAAACAGACCTTTAGACTCCTGGTTTTTTATCCTCTCTGCTTACGTACTTGCTCCATCTTTAGCTGTGGCAGCTTCAACCCAGTTTCACACAAGGCAACTCTTTCTATTTGTTGTCTACTGCCTTAGGTTTCCTGTATTATGATGAGCTTTTTTCTTTTCATCTTTATATCCTGGCATTACAGAGTTAGAAGGAACCTTGTAGGTCATCTAGTCCAACTCCCCGCCCAAGCAGGAGACCCTACACCATTTCTGACAAATGGCAGTCCAATCTCTTCTTGAAAGCCTCCAGTAATGAAGTTCCCACAACTTCTAAAGGCAATCTGTTCCATTGGTTGATTGTTCACACTTGTCAGAAAAAGTCTCCTTATTTCTGAATCTCTCCTTGATCAGTTTCCAGCCATTATTCCTTGTCTGGCCTTCAGGTGTTTTAGAAAATAGCTTGTCTCCTTCCTCTCTGTGGCAGCCCCTCCAATATTGGAACAATGCTATCGTATCTTCCCTGGTCCTTCTCTAGCATGGTGGATCAAGTATGATTTTTCTGGAACTGTTGAGCTCAACTGTTCCTCTGGGGTGGGGGAGAAACATCTTTCTGCACTAACTCCTTTCCAAGTAAGCTTTAGTAATGGACAATATCGCTGTCATCCTTACCTCTCATACCAAGAGGCCAGGTTTTCTCTTGGCAGCTGGCATGCACTGCAAATCATGGCATCTGGTCACTTCTATATAGAACTGACTCGACTGATGTATATTGCTGTTTGTCACTGATAAGCAGCCACTGTATACATACACTCTCCTGCTTCCTTGGCAACTAGGATTTGGAGCTTTTACTAGATATTAGATTGCGTGCCTCCTTTCAGCTATTCCAAAATGGTTTTCAGTTCAGAGCCAAATTATATTCCCTTTCCTCTCTTTCTTCCCCTTCAGAAGAAGAAGAAAAAGAAGCCAAAGCAAAGAAAAATAATATACTGACTTCTTTCATAGCCAGTGGTATGTGGATAATGACTGCCTAGTAGGGCATTCTCTTTCAATAGGGCTTAACTGTATGTTACAGGATCATCATTGCCCATTGACTCTGCCCCAGCTGTGCCGGTACCTGCAGGTAGAATAAGACAGCTGCTAGAATTTTAAAAAAGAGTTAAGGTCTTAAGTGTGCCTCAGGACACAGGGAGATAGAGAGTAGCACATCCCTCCTTGTCTTTGAGCCTTTGGTTGATGATCTGTATAAAATAGTACCTTAGTGGGTAACAATACAGGGCTGATCTTTTCTGGGTTCAGAAGTTTAATAGGTTCAGGCCTGATTAGAAATCCTAGGGTTCTAGGCCAGTTGCCTGTGTCCATGTTGTATCTTGTAGTATGTAACACAATGCTAACTTGGCATATACTCTTGATAGCACGTGCTCTTGATAGCATATGCAACAAGAAGGATTCTCTACAACACACTGTCAGGGCTCCAACAATGCACCCCCATTCAAATAATAAGTCTCTAGCCACATCTCTCACAGTAAAATTTTTTTTGATTAATTAGGAGTGACCATGTCGGCATTTCTTGGGTGCAGTCAGCTCTAAGACACATCATTCATTTCACCCTTGACCCTGGTCTTCCTCCCTACCCCCTAGATGTATATTCTCCAATGGGACATATCCATAGCCAAGAGTCATCAATCATGCTCTCCAGTAATAATCTTGCCAACAGCTTCGGCTGCCTAGTAATTATCTGAAGCATTTAAGGAATCCACTACTTTCCCCCTCCCTTTCTGCTGGCAGCTGAAAAGACCAAAGAAGTTTTTAGTTGACACACACACACACACACACACACATACAGGTAGTCCTTGATTTACAACAGTTCATTTACTAACCATTCAAAGTTACCACAGCATTGAAAAAGTGACTTATGACCGTTTTTCACAGTTACGACCTTTGCAGCATCCCCATGATCATGTCATCAAAATTCAAATGCTTGGCCACGGGTTCATATTTATGACCGTTGCTGTATTCCAAGGTCATGTGATCCCCTTTGCGACCTTATGACTGACAAGTGAAGTCAGTGTGGAAACCAGATTCACTTAACAACCGGGTTACTAACTTACAAACTTCAGTAATTCACTTAAGAATTGAGTCAAGAAAGGTCATACAATGGGGCAAAACTCACTTAACAAATGTCTCACTTAACAACAGAAATTTTGGGCTCAGTTGTGGTCATAAGTCGTGGACTCCCTGTACACAGGACTAACATTTCAATATGTTTCATTATTTTATCTCTTCTTTTAAGGTTTCCTCTTCCAGCTTCTCTAAATGCCAAACCAAGAAATTTTCTCTTTTAAGAGTAAGACTCCTTTTCACAAATAGCTATAATATTGAGTCCTCGTTATTAAAAATTCCTACAGAATTGCTTACTCTCTTAAAACTTCTCTTGGGTTTTTAATCCTTTAGCAGTTGATTTTTAGGTTGTTTTAATGGTGTTTTATTATTTTGGTAAAACTCTGTAAATTTTCCAGTAGGCTTGTGGGAAATAAAGCAGGGCATTAATATTGCAGGGGATCAGTTGAAGTATTCAACTGATCAATATTCAACCATGGTGTCCAGTAGGCCAGAATTCTCATTAAATGGTCCAGAAGGTGGATATTCATGTGATAGAAGAAATCAAGATGGAAAGTCTAATAATGAAAGTCTGAGAAAGGTTTTGATGCTGAAGAGGAAAGACAAGCTAAAATGGGATCTGACTGATAACAAACATTTTTGGCCCTAATGCATCCATGTACTGTCCTAAATCCTTGATCTTTGCCTCCTTCCAACCCACATCTTCTTCTCTGGTAACACTGTAGGTAATGAAGCTTCTTCTCCGGTAACACTGTACTGCAAACCGGGGCATACAAAACCTTCGCCAGACCAATTCTCGAATACAGCTCATCTGCCTGGAATCCACACTGTATAACAGACATTAATACAATTGAACGAGTCCAGAGTATTTCACAAGAGTATTCCACTCCTCCTATGCCACCAGGCTTGAAATTTTGGACCTGGACAACCTAAAACTATGCCGCCTATGGTCTGATCTAAGCTTAGTACACAAAATTGTCTGCTACAACATCCTACCTGTCAATGACTACTTCAGCTTCAAGCGCAATAATATATGGGCAAACAATAGATACAAACTCAAAGTAAATTGCTCCAAACTCGATTGCAGAAAATACAACTTCAGCAATGGAGTGGTCAATGCCTGGAACTCACTACCTAACTCTGTTGTTACATCCTCAAACCCCCAAAACTTTAACCTTAAGCTGTCTACTGTGGACCTCACTCCATTCCTAAGAAGTGTGTAAGGGGGTGTGCATAAGCGCACCAGTGTGCCTACCATTCCTGTCCTACTGTTCCCATTTATCCATTTATTCGTACTCATTTATTATGTATATATTGATACCTGTTTATACTTGTATGTCATGTTCATACTTATACTTGTTTTCTCATACATGCTTGACAAACAAAGTAAATAAATAAAATAAATAAATAAACATCTCTCATCTGCCACTGAAAATGCAAGCTTCCATTTAATATTAGAAAAAAGAAATAACTGACAAGTGAAAATAATAACCAGAATGGATATAAATCTAAGAGTTATGGGATGAGGAGCAGGGTAATTGGAGAGAGCAATATTTTTCTCATATAGGTTTTTAGGAAACAATCACAAATTCTATCTGTCATATGTCTCTCTGAGATGCTTGCTATTCAAGCCAAGCAAGTGGGGAGGTTTTTGGTTTTTTGCTTCAACAGCACATCTTCTCTTATCCTTCTGCCTCTGCTCCATGAGAAGAATGTGTAAGGGAGATATGGAGTCTAATCACTTTCTCTTCTGGCTGAGGAGTTCTCCAGCTTTCTTGCCTTATTGGTCCCAGAGTGGCTTGCCCACCCTATGAAGAATCAGAAGGAAAAGGGTATTTTAAACCACAGACAGGTGAGGCTTTGGCAGAGGCTTTCTGGTTAATCTTTAAAGGCAGAAAGCTGTTTTTGTGTGTGTGAAAATGTGGTAGGAATGTCTAATGTATCCAACCATGCCAGCAGTGCAGAGTAGAAGGTCATATTCATAAAGGTATTGCAACAGCATGGTAGTAGAAAATAGGGGTGAGAAATAATATAGGCCACTGAAAGATGCTCATGCCTGGCATAAAAATTGGCATAAATTATCATCAGTTCATAAGAACTGACTGCTGGCCCATAGCTTTTGAGTTGCCAACCAACCAGTCTAACCTATAGTCAAGTTTCTCATTCATGTCCTAAACAGGACATTACTTGGGTTTTCCCCCCACAGTCAAACTCACT
Organism: Naja naja; assembly: GCA_009733165.1. Classification (NCBI taxonomy): domain Eukaryota; kingdom Metazoa; phylum Chordata; class Lepidosauria; order Squamata; family Elapidae; genus Naja; species Naja naja. The sequence continues at coordinate 351,621,203 of CM019148.1, forward strand.
CTCTCTCTCTCTCTCTCTCTCTCTCTCTCTCTCTCTCTCTCTCTCTCTCTCTCTCTCTATATATATATATATATATATATATATATATATTTGTTTTCCTAGATTTTCACGGGTAAAGGTATGCAGGTCTTGGTGTATTCGGGTCTTGTCCCATGTAAGATTGAGAATACCTTGGCAACGTTTCGACGAAATCTCATCCATCATCTTCAGGCTGGTGTCTTCAGCTTTGTTCTTCTGGGAGAAGTGTGTGATAGTGGCTGTTTTTCCCTTTTAAACTCCAGAGTTGGCTGTGTTGTTACTTCTTGATTGGTTGATGGAGTTGAAGTATGCAGATTGGATGGCTTTTTCCTGAGACCCTGTGTGGCTCCTGATCTTCGCTCTTTCCACCGCGATCTGAAGACCTGGTTGTTTGAACAGGCTGGGCTGGACTGACCTCCCAGGGGCGGGGGCATGTTTCAATTTATTTTAACTGTTTTAGTGATTGGGTTTGTTAGGTTTAATTCTTTTTTAAATATTTATTGTTGTGTTTTAATTGTGAGCCTGAGTCCTTGTGGAGAGGGGGCGGCATACAAGTCCAATTAAATAAATAAATAAATAAATAAATAATGAAAGAAAAGCATCTAGGGGAGCCCTAATAGCCATCTTCCAATAATTAAAGGACTGAAAGAGAGAAGAGTGGGGTCTATTTTTTGTTGATAGCACCTGAGGGCAGAACAAGAAGTAATGGGTGGAAGCTTCACAGAGGGAGATCCAACCTGGAACTATGGATAAATTTTCTGATAATGGGAACAATTAATCAATGGAACAGCTTGTCTTCAGAAGTTATGGGTGCTAGATCACTGGAGGTTTTCAAGAAGAGACTGGACAGCCATTTGACCATGATGAAATAAGGTCTCCTGCCTTGAGCAAAGGATTGGACTAGAAGACCTCCAAGCTCCCTCCAGCCCTCTGATTCTATATATTCTAAGAGAATTTTGAAAGCCTGACTGGGTTTCTCTCTTCCTACTCTTATGCCAAATAGAACCAAGATGGGTCAAAGTTTCTTTCTCTATCCCACCTCTCTTTCAACGGTAAACTGATATTTGCATAGCCCTCTTCAAGGTTATGCCTGTCCTCTACAATATTCTTCCTCAACTTTTTCCATTTCCTTGATGATTGCTGGCTCTTGGTAAAACAATGGCCGTTCTATAAGGTAATGTCATGAATCTTTCCTGGGGCATCCTTTTCCTTAAGCAGAGCAATAGGCAACATGTTCTTCAGGTATTCAGCAGCTTTTCCTTGGATCCTTGTTTGGCAATCAAAAAGACAGGAAATATTTTCAGCACTACCAATCTTTTGTTCAGACCTGGAAGAAGCTATTAGTACAAATTAGTCATCTAGTTCCACCTTTCCCCCTTCTTTTTATCTCTTTCTGATTCATTGATTAGTCATGGCCATCTCTTTTGTTACCCACTTTTTGCAATTGGAAATATAGTACTTTTTCGCTTTAGGGCAGAAAGAGAAAAGAAACTTCACTTTTGAGATAATCTTGCCTCATTTTGTCTTTTTATCTCCACAGTTGAAATTATTTAGAGGAAATAAAAAGAGGGGGACACAATGTTGAGTTTTCACCCTCACTTGTCATCTTCTTGTTTTCTAAAAGAAAAATCTCTTTGAAGCCAACCCACCATCACCACCATTCCAGACATGACTTACAACCAGTGTGACCTTCAGTTTTACTGAAGCTTGCCACCATTTAGATGAATTAACAACACAGTCCCAAGGTTGTTACTGGATCTTACAGGAGCTGAACTAGTGTGCTCACTTCTCTGATTCTGAAAACATGGACTTCTGGGATCCCTGAAACAGCTCACTTGAGGTAGGTTTCATGATTTGGAGGGTCCACTTAATCAGCTGGATGCAGCATCAGACAAAGAGTAATGTACAGATACTTATCCTTTGAACTCATCCAAGTCTCCAGTTCTAGAAAAAAATCATTGGCTCAAGAAGCTTAGGAATGCACTAAGCAAAACCCCAAAACACTAGCAAAACAGTCACCACCTGCTGTTTCAAAATCAATTGCATGAAAGTGCAGTGGAATAGTCCATGAACAAGTTGAACAAAGCAGGAGGTATGACTCTAAAAAAACCACTCAAATTGTCACCCTGTCCCATGAAAATATTGACACAATGAAATATACTTGGCTTCCAGAAGTGAACAAAACCTCCCAGATACTGTCTCCAGTTAAGATAGAAAGATCAACACACAGTTTTATCAACAATAAGGATTCCTTCCAAAATGCTTGAAACTCAGCCAAACATTGTGATCAATCCTTCCTGTAGCACATCCATTCATGGATACCTATACCCTCCTTTAGCCCTGAGATTTCTTTATGACTTTGTCTTTCTCAAAAGTTTAATTACTTACTTTAACAGAGACTGTCTTCTATTCTGTCTTGAGATCAATGCTTCCATTCTTTCCCTGATTCTTAGTTTTCCATTCCTTATTTATTTATTTATTTATTTATTTATTTATTTATTTATTTTATTTATTAGATTTATATCCCGCCTCTCTTCCCCCATCGGGGAACTCAAGCTCCTTCAGCTTCTGCTATTCCACTCTTCTAATCAAACAATCCACCTTACACGTTATCTTTCAATATAGATTGTTAGGTTGTTGTTTTTTCCTCATCTTGAAATGGACCTGAATTTATCTGTGAATTTTCCTGGAGGCATCTCACTGATTTCCTCAATGAAACCTACCTTGTAGCGTTCCATGGTTGTTCACTGAGAAAAATTAATCCGAGACATTGTTTTTCATGTCACAAATTAAACTCACACAGCATTTATGTACACGAAACATCTGTCTCATGGTTGATTTCCTTTGTTTTTTCTTAATGTCCTAAAATGCATTGTGCCTGAGGATTAAAAATAATGAGACAACAATCTTTGTTTATTTTATTTATACAATTATTTATAGGAGGTTCCAAAGGACCCAAGGCACTTTACAATGCAAATAATAACTGTTAAAAATCATCTACAAATCTAATCTAATTAAGGCAGTCAAGTATCTATAACCTATAAGCTCTTTGAACTTTTAAATCTGCTTATGAAACCATCAGCCCCACTGAATTCAAGAAGAATTGCTTTAACCCTCACTTACCTCAGACCCAGGGTAGGTGTGGTGGAGTGGCAGTAGTTATTAGGGAGACCCTGTTTCCTAGGAGGTCACTGTCCTGCAGATGGGTGGGTGTGAGTCCCTCCTCCTGAGGTTTGACCCTGGGGTCAGTTGGGCCTGTTCCTCACGTGCCTTTCTCCCAGCAATGTGATGACAACCCTACCGAGCTTCTGGTTGTGCTCGGAGTGGCAGTGGAGTTCCCCAGACTTTTAGTCTTGGGGATTTCAACCTGCCCTCTCTGGGTGCAACGTCGAGCTTAGGTCGGGAGTTCTTGGCTTCCATGACAGCTATGGACCTGACCCAAATAATTGGGGCTGACTCATGTGGGGAACACACTGACCTGATTTTCATTTCAGAACGGTGGTGTAATGATCTAGGTGGAGGTTCACCTATCACTCAACCCCTGTCATGGACCGATCATTATCTCCTGTGGCTGGTCTTCCAGCAAGCCACCCTACACTGCTGGGAGGCGGGACCTACTAGATGGTTCTGCCCCAAGTGCCTGATGGACCCTGAGGGGTTTCAGGTGGTGCTTGGGTGATTCCCACTTCCCTTACCCACAGCTCAGCCGAGACTTTAGTGGATGCCTGGCAACAGGTGGCCTCAGAGGTTCTCGACCGAGTTGTCCCCTTCGCCCCTAACTCGCTGCAGATCCTGGTTAGCTCCTTGGTTTTGATAGAGCTCTGGGAGATGAAGCATTGAAGGAGGGGCCTGGAGCAGTTGGAGATCCAGTCGATCTGAATCTGACCAAGCCCAGTTAAGAGCCTATATGAGGACTTATCTGATGGCAATGGAAGCGGCAAAACATGTATATTTCTCTGCTCTCATTGTGTCTGCAGATGATCGCCTGCCGCCTTGTTTAGGGTCACCTGTTCCCTCCTACATCAGGAGGTAGGGGAGGACCTCTGCAGGAAGGGCTGAGGAGTTTAGTCAGCATCTGCTTGATAAGATCGCCAGATTGGGCAGGCTTGGACTCTGACTGGCAGGGTCGGATGAAGGAGTTAGAGGAGTCTGGCCATTATCATCTGTCATGAGTTCAAGCCTGTGTCCTTAGAAGAAGTGGACAGGACCATGTGGAGGCTGAGTTCTACCATGTGTTTATTGG